>JAUMHM010017334.1:0-17068 GCA_032362435.1 Melikaiella ostensackeni
AATTTTCACGAAACGTCGGTAAGATTCGTAGTTTTGCACACGATTGAAACCCGAAACACCTCCTTTCATCAATACCTTCACTTATTTCTGTACAAACTTCTACACCTTTTTTCCTTTCAACTCTTACGCGTTTGACATTATTATTTATCACCGCACTATTTATAAAATAATTCCAATAACTTTGCCTAATTGTGAATAATTTTTCCATTATTAAATAATTTTTTTCGTCTATTTTACTATTTATTTTCTTTACTTCAGAATCATTTTCCTCTTCATCCAATTTTAATTTATCTTTACTTTCCTTTTCTAGCTTTGTAGCTCTCTATCTTAATTCTTCGCTGGTGGATTCGTACTTTTTTTGTATTTACTCTCAATGTTATTTGCATCCTTATCTGTTTTCCTACTCTCTCTGTTTTTTTTTTGGAGGAGGAAATCTAATCTATCGATGCGCACGCTGACTCGTGCCAGTGTTGCGTCGCTCGCATTATGGGGCTTAGGGTCTGGGCCGCCATGCCCCTGTATTCACTGTACTAGCTTCGTCTTCTTCTTTCGTGAGTTTGTCTTTAGCATTGGGTTCTCTTGCTGGTAACAGCGAGACTTATCCGACCATGACAAAGTATAAATTCATGAAGAGTCGTTTTCAAGTTGAAGGTTAGATTCGAACTTTGTAATAGATAAATGGAGTAGCGATAGAGTAAGCTTGCAGCTTAAGCAGTACTTAAGCGTGATATGTTGACTATGTCACGCCCACTTGAATTGGTGTTGAAAACCCAAGGTTTAGGGGATTTAGTGAAGCTGAACTTAAAATAGTGAAACCCTGCATTTCCATTTTTACTCCCATTCATTATGAATATATTAGAGGCTTTTACTAAATAAGTCGAGATTAAGTCAAAGAGGTCTGTATGAGGGATTCTGTCATCTGAAGAAGAGCCATCCGTGTGAGCTAGTTTGGCTAGTTTCTCTGCAATCTCACTTCCAAAGATTCCCTTATAGCCAAGAATCCAGAAGAAGTGAATTAAAATTTTTCGAGACTCAGCTAGATGGAGAAGGTTTCTAATTTTATAGATGTAGAAGGAGTTAGATTTCAGATTATTGAAGTTCAGACAGGAAGAAAAGACACTTCGGGAGTCAGAGCAGATAACTGATGAGGATAGTTTCTCACTTAGTATGGTATCAAGGGCCTTACAAATGGCAACCGATTCAGCTATAAAAATAGAGGTTAGGTGGAAAACTTTGTGTTTATTAATAATCTTGATGGAGGGGCAAGTAATGCCGATTCCTGTATGCTGGCTTTCAGTTTTCTTTGAGCAGTCTGTAAAGAAGATGAAGTCATCTTTACGGTTGTTGTATATAAAGTTTCTGAATTCAAATTTGGATCAGGACTTTTTTGTAATTTTCCATAAAACTGAAGGTCAACGTTGGGATCTTCAAATTGGATGGCGTAATCAACGAGATAAGTTAGAGAGGTGGAGAAGTAAATAATGTGGGTGGTATATTTCTTTAAGAAGACGAAAGCATTGAGATTGAGTTTGTCCTTTTTTTGTGTACGCTGTTCTAAGTGGTAGAGTAGCTAGAACAGAGGGTGATTTTCATTCGAAAAGATTTTTAGGATAAATGCGGTAAAAAAGGCGGTTCTTTCAGACTCGCAAACATTACTGACATAGGGGTCGAAATACGGAAAACCAGGATCAGTCTTAGAACTCTGTTTTGTAGCTTGTAAATTTTATCGAACATTTTGGTATGGTAAATAGATAAGGATTGACAGCCATACTTAAAAACCCTTCTAATTAGAAAGTGGTATAACATGCATAAGTCTCTAGGGCCTGAGCCTCACCAAGTTGCTCTGAAAAATTTGCGAATGTTGAAAACTGATTCTAGTCAAAGAATGAGAACTTAGGAGTGAGGTTCCTAAGTGAGGTGCCAGTCGAAGATAATGCCTAGAAATTTATTATGGAATACAGGGAGAATGATTTGGTTGTCTAGTGTGAGATACACGTCAAATGGGAGGGAGTCCTTCTGAGTGAAAATCATCAGTTTAGATTTGTCGAAAGAGATGTTTGAGCCCCTGGATTTGAGGAAATTTTGGATAATATCCGAGCCTTCTCACAGGATGTAGCTGCATTCTCCTAGATCAACTGAGGAGAAATAAGTGAAAATATCATCTGCATATTGTAAAATTGTGCAAAGTGGGTGGAGGTGATTATGCATGTCTAACATATAAATGTTATAAAGAACAGAGCTTGATACACATCTTTGAGGGAGGCCTCCACTAAATTTATACGGTCCCATGTTTTTATTGTTCACTGTGAAAATTATTTCCCTATCTGAGGTGAGATTTTTGAAGAAATTGCAATATTCCTATGGGACACCCAAATTGGCTATCTTATTGATTAGAATATCAGGGATGACTTTATCATAACCTGCTACATTGTCCGGAAATCAGGCTGTTGTATATGAATTATTTACAAATGCTGTGTGTACTTCGGTAGAAAAAATAGCAAGACCGTCAGCACAGGATCTATTCTTATGAAATCCAAACTGAGAAGGAGGAATGACCAGAAAGTTCTCAAGCCACTAGTTCATTCTGTTAACCAATAATCTTTTCATGGATTCAGAAAGCAGGATGTCAATGCAGTAGGATGAAACTTTTCCGATTTGGGTTTTCTATTTAGAGAAAGTAAGAATTTGTTCCAGTGATCTATAAGAAACCTTCAATCAAGACTAAGTTATAAATGTCTAACGAATGTATTAGGGTATTTTTTGAAAGGTATTGAATAACCTGAAAGTAGATCTTATATAGCCCCGCGGACGACGTGCTTTTAGAGGGGCAATAGCAAGATGCATCTCTTGGATATTAAAGGGTATACTCGGGAATTTCGAGATGTTAGGGTTGGGAATTTCATCGGAGTTGGTGTTGGTTGTAGTTTGAATAGGAGACGAGTCCGAGAGAGGGGGAACGGAGGTCTGGAGGAAGGGGGGGACAATAATCAGGAAATTTGTCTATGAATTTTTCCATCATTTTGACTGATTCAGTCTCAACCGGGGAAGTCAAGGGAGAAGGGTTAGTAAGGAGTCTGTGTCGAAGCCACGAATTTTATTCCATATATCTGAGATTCGGGAAGTGGAAGTGATGGATTTGCAAAAGGATCTCCAGTCGGAGGTTTTGGATTTTTGAAGGCTTTTGTGTGCCCAGCTTCGAATTTCTGCAGGTCTAGAAAATTTGCAAAATTGCATTTATGTCTATACCTTCCAGGTTTGGCTCTTCTTAATCACTCCAGCCTCGAGCAGTTCCCGTTTTACCACGGTGGAGAATACAGATAATTACTTTTTAGGAAATTGTCATTTCCAGGACCAGCTTTGTGGAGAGCGCTATTAATCGTTTCAAGTAGACCATAGTATGCTTGAAGAACTGAGAAAGGATGAATGTTACTTGGATTGAAATTGAAGTGAGTTTTTTCAAGAGTTTCCTGAAAAATATCCCGGAAAATTTTCTTCAAGTTATATTTGTTACATTCCCAATTTGTAAATTCTGTCATAACATCTGAAAACAGGCAACTCAATTCATTGCAATAAAAGCATGTGATAGTAAATCACTTTGTCAGGAGCAATCTAATAAAAAACACTTGATCATTCATTGAAATATGATGTGATGCAAAAGGAGGTAACCAGATATAACTACATCGTAACACCTACAACTATATATAGAAGTAAAATAAGAGATACTGTAATAAATTTACTCCTAACTTACAACAATGAGCTCATGCAATGGTCAGAGAAGAGAATATAATGAAAACGAGTTTTGTTTCGAGATGGTTTCACTCATTAGTTTGATCAATGATTTTGCCACATGAAAAAGATGTAATTTATCATTACAAAAGCAAGATCGCATGTGACTCTTGCATGAACGCATTCAACTAGACTGTTACAAAATTATGATATCAACAACTTTGAAAATCATAAGAAATAAAATAAAACTTTGTAATCAGAAGAATGGGCAGAAGATTCACGCATTCATAACAGAGATTAGGCAGTTATTTGAAAAGTTGTCGCGACGTTCAAGCCGATAGAATAGAGAAAAATGATAAAGAAAAGAAGAAACACAGAAAATCACGATAGAAATAATAATGAAAATCAGAATGGAAATGAAGATCAGAAACAAAGACAGTTCAGACCGCGAAATCAAAATCAGCAATACAGACCACAATTTCAACCAAGATTTCAAAATGAAAATCCCAGATTTTTAAATTCCAGATTTAAAAATAATGATTCTTATATCCAAAATAGCTCGAAATTCTCAGAAAATCCAAGATTCACAAATAATAACAATTATAGAAATCAAAACTCAGCTGGTCAGTTATTATTTGCAATTAATCAGCTTCTGGGAAACACACAGACACGACAAACACAAAATTCTCCGCAAATACCAGCGCTTTCAAATAACGCGGAAGAGGACAATAACAAATCAGATTAGAAAAAAGATAATGAATTCAGTAGAAAAGGACAGAATAAAAATAATACAACTTTAACTTAATGAAAGAGTAGGGATAATAAAACAGGTGAAATGAATCCAAGTCGACAGGATTTCATGGAACCGGATTCAGGAAACCAAAACCCAGATTATAGATCGCGAGAACCCATGACGTGATACAATTGAGGAAAGAAAGGCCATTTTCAACGCGATTGTTGTTATACTATAGATCAGGAAAACGTAAACCGTGGCTATTAAAGGCAGAAAATAGTCAACGAAACCAAACACCGCCAGAATATTTAGGCACAGACACAAATGATTCTCAGACGAAACAAGATTTCGCTCAATGATAGAATTGAAGATCATAAATTTAGAGTGTTAGTTGGCTCACTCATACATTGGTGAAAAATTTTTAAAGACAGTGAAAGATTCAGATTATGAATTTGAGAAACCGATTTATGATACGTTAATGGTCACAAATGGCCAGAAGTTAGGAATAATAGGACAGATATTAATCTCAGTCAAAAAAAGAACATATTGAAAAATATTTATTATTTAGACTCATACAAATGCAAGGGACAGAGACAGATTTGCTACCGTGCGAAGTCTCAGCTCCCGTTTCACCATACCCCCCACACCAAACCCTCCCTCCAGGTAATGCTAGAGACTCAATCCCGCCAGCGCCCCACACCCTAAATCCTACAATACAAGCGACGCAACTCTTGCACAAGCCAACGTGGGCGTCGAGAGATTAGATCAGCAAGCTAGTCAAAATATATAGAGAGGAAGCAGGAAAATAAATAAGGATACGAGTAAAATAAAGAGTGAGAACAAAACTAACACGAATTTATAAGCAAAAAATAAAGATAGGACGTTAGAAGAAGAAATTAAAGGTTCAGCAGAATATAATGAAGGGGAAAATTATTCTGAAGTAATGAAAATAATTGATAAAGCTGAGGAAAGAAATCCTTCAATGATAGAAAAATTATTCGCAATTAGGCAAAGCTATTGAATTAATTTCAGAAATAATGCAATGATAAATAATAATATCATACACGTGAAAGTAGAAAAGGAGAAAAATTCGGAAATTTGCAATGAAATTAGCGAAGCAATCGTAGAATTGAACGAAGCGCAACAAGTGCAATTCGGAAACCTAATTAAAAGAAAAATTTCAGATTCAGGCATAGAATTAAAACCGATACATTTAATTAAATGAAAAATTGATGACCAGGGTCATAATCCGATCAAGCAGAGATATTATTATGTATCACTAAAAATAAGAGAATACATGTATTAGGAAGTGGATAGGCTATTCGAAGAAAAAATAACAGAACCATCTAATAGCGATTGGTCGAACCCCATTGTTATGATGAAATAACCTAACGGTATATATGGATTCTGTTTAGATTTTAGAAAAGTAAATAAAATTAAAAAGAAGGATTTATACCCAATTCCTATAATGTCAGAAATAGTAGATGCATTGAGGTCAGCAAAGTACATGTCAAAGATTATTCTTCGTTCGACATATCATCAGACACCGTTGGACGGAGAATCTAAACCGATAACAGCTTTTATAGTCTCAGGCAAAGGAATGTATCAGTTTCAGAGAATGCCATTTGGCTTAACAAATGCCCCTGCTACATTCCAGCGCCTGATGGACAAAATAATAACACCAGATTTGAAGCAAAGTGTATTTCGCTATCTCAATGATATAGTTATATGTCTCAAAAATTTTTGAAGAACTTCTTAAATATTTAGAAATCGTTTTAGGTAAAATGAAAGATGTAGGTTTAACAATAGGCATTTACAACTATCAAACATCTACTAACAACAGCATCGATTTTATCATACTCTGACTTTGGAAGTTCATTGCAACTTGAGACCGATGCTAGAGATACGGGATTAGGAGCCATATTAGCACGAACAGTTAAAGGCAAACATTACGTCATAGCTTTAGCGAGCAGAGGATTAAACAGGGCTGAACGTAAATACTCAGCTTCGGAAAAAGAATGTTTGGCTGTAGTCTGCGCAATTAGAAAGTTTAGGCCATACTTAGAGGGATATCCTTTTAAAGCTGTTACTGATTAGATTGTTTTAGAACGGCTTCATAATTTAAAAAATCCAACGAGTAGACTAGCTAGATGGGCCTTAGAATTATTAGAATACGATTACGAAATTGTTTATAGAAAAGAAAGTTTAAATCATGTCCCCGATGCATTATCAAGATCAAATGAAAATGAAATAAGAATTTCAAGTATTTTAGCAAGCATAGTAGAAACAAAAGAAGAAGATTTCAAAGGAATTGGAGATGGCTGGTATAAATTACAAATGTAATACGTTAGGACAAAACCTGAAGAAAATCAAAATCGGAGAATACGCGACAATCAATTATATTTCTATAGACCAGACCCTTTAAAATCAAACTTAGCTTTAGATAGAAATCCGTGGAAATTAGCAATACGAAAAGAATTTCGAGAACAAGTTTTGATTAAGATTCACGATAATGAACAAGCAGAACACTTAGGCATAGAAAAAACTTATGCAAAAATTTCTGAAAATCATTTTTGGCCTCGTATGTGCTTTGAAACCTTGAAATTTGTAAAGCAATGTGACATTTGTCAAAGAGTAAAACCAAAAGTAAATAGTCAGATAGGTTTAATACAAACAAGAATAATTAAAGAACCATGAAGAGTTTAAGCGTCAGATATGATTGGTCTCTTGCCAATGCCAAAGTCGAGAAACCAATACATTCTAGTATTTGTGGATAGGTTTACTAAATGTATTGAAATAATAGCCTTCGAAAATAAATTAGCATCATCAGCTGAAAAACAATTGCACTGACGCATAATTTAAAAATGGGAAAAACCTACAATTCTATATACAGATAATGGAAGGGAATACATAAACAAATCAACTATAACTCAACTAAAGCATTTGGTATTAGACATTAAGAAACCCCTAAATATCATGCACAAGCAAATCCAACGGAGCGTTGCAATAGATCAATGAAAAACCAATTGAAGAAAACCTAGAAAAAAATTACAGAGTAGGGAATGGAAATTTAGATGATTTATAATTTGCATTGAATACAAGTAAACATTTTTTGACAGGTTTGACACCAACTTTTTTGAACTAAGCGAGAGAACTCCAACCGATTCAAGCGCTAAATGGAGATTTAGAAAACAGAAGCAATATTCAATACATTAAGAATCAGAAAAATGGGCAGATAGGATGCGAAACTTGAAAATAATTCGGGAAGAAGTTGTTAAAATGCTAGATACATCGAATGAGACCCAGTAAAGATATTACAATTCAAGACGTGGGCCAATACAATTTGAAATAGACGAAAAGATTTTGAAAGGAGAAAAAACACTATCAAATTAAGGGGAAGGAATAGTGAAGAAATTGAATAAAAATTTTGAAGGACCATTCTTTATCAAAGCAACAATTTCATCGACAATTCACGAAAAGAAAACAAAGAATGGAAAATCGTTAAGTAATTGGAATGTGAAAGACATCAGAAAATATATTGTTAAAAAAATGATCTAGAATTATCGAAATGGCGTGCATGTGAACAAACTGATTTTCACACTATTGAAACTATACGAAAATACACATGCACAAACAATGACCGAAAGCAGAAAAGACAGAAATACGTTCAATTTCAGGAAATGGGCAGAAGACATGTGGTAAGATACAAGGATTGTTTGGAAGAATTTTTGGGGTGGGAGGCCTTTCTAAACCACCAATGTAAGGAATGATGGGAGCTGGGTTAGAATCCTCTCAATGAAACTCCAGATGAAAAGAGAAGAAAAAGAGGAGAGAATATAAAAGGAGTGAGCAGGCGCAGAAATGCACATGTTATCAAGGAAGATAAGAGAAGAAAAATTGCGGAAGGAAGCAAGAGGAGACAAAGAGGAGGGGAGAAAAATAAACAACGCAAGAGCCAGAATTGAAGAGAAGAAAGATAACCTGGAATTAAAAAGAATGGTGGAAATAGAAAGACTGAAAATACAAGTAATTTCTAAGAAAAATTTGGAAGAAATGCTAGAGTGGAAACGAGCAAAAGATGAAGCATCAAAAAGAGAGTAATGGTCGATAAAGTCGAGAAATTTGAAGAAGAAATGCTTAAGCAGGAAGCAGAGGAAAAAGAAAAAAGAGAGAGAGAAGAAATGAATGGAGAATGGAAGGATAATCATGCGAGACTAAGAGATTGGGACAGACAAAACGGGGAGAAATTCAAAAGAGGCAGAACAGAGTGAGAAGAAACATTATGTAAGCGTGGAAAGAACAACGACAATTGGACGAGATTAAAATACTAACAACAGAAGAGGCAAAAATTAAGATGGAGATATTCGAAAGGATTAAGACAAGAAAAAGTGGAGATAAAGAAAGACGTTAAGAAGTTTGTGGCACAATTTTTGTGAAAAATAAATTTAAATCAGAGAATGTTGATAAAATAGTTCACATCCATCACATACACAAGAGAAAAACTTCTTTTACTCACTCGCAAACACTACAAAACAATTAATTAAAATCCTTCATAAACACTACAGTTAATTTTAAGTCTTGCAATGAATTAGAATAAGATAAGAAGTGGAGACAAGAATTGAGAAACTGATACTATTTCATTGCAATTTTTCCTTTGAGAGGTAGATTTTTTATGTTTTGTTACAGAAAAAGAAAAAAATGGATGACATCAAGATGTGGGTGTGTTGGCACTGCAGAAAAATGGTACCAACAAAATTATACATCATCCACGATACTCAATGTGGAAAAAATTCAAACTGGACCAAAAACTACCATACGGTCCCGCATTCGACTAAAACTAAATACGTGAGAGGCGGTTGGGTCAAAACTAACAGAAAATTCAAGAATATTCTCACCACCGCCTAGTTAGTCTCTTGCTACCTGCCACCTTTGACGGTACACTACCTCTCCGTGACAGTGCTATTTGTCAAGCCACAAACTCCACCAGACCAACCCGACGTCATCAGGCATTCGTCCAACTTGCTCTTGGGCAATGCCGTCGAGATTCACCATCGCTCGTATGCCAGCAGGTCCCAGCAACATTGGAAGTTGGCTAAATAAACCTCGTTATATTTGCCCGGCTGACTTTTTTCTGACTTAACTATTCTCGATTCTCCAAAATCCTTCCGATCCTATAATTTGCGGGATCCCCCTCACACAACAAATAATTAGTCAGGTCTTACCAACCTGACGTAATCAGCAATACTGGTGTCTTTCGAACTCATATTTCCAAACGACACTCGCTTTTTGCTCGAGACGTGACATATTTGTGCGAGAACTTCATTATATGAGTAAGAGATTCCAATAGTTGTTGAAATAGAAAAGTGATCACTACCCATCTTATTTCGCTTTACCTTCCAGGAATTCAGAGACTCAAGGTTACCCCTAAAAGATCCGTCATTTAGAATAATGTGGTTGGTTGCTAGAACTGAAGTGTTTAATTTATATCCAGCTAGGCAGGCCTTATCACATCCCCAGGACTGGTCATGGAAATTGAATTCTCTTTCAATAAAGACAACTGGGAAGTCATTAGAGAATAAGTCGAGAAGGAGGTCCAGTTCAACGCCAGTTTAACTCCAGTTTAACTGAAGCTCTAGGAATTCTATAAACATTATTGATCAGTAATTCACCCCAACTAGAAGGGATGGTAATAGCAAGGGTGTCTAATTGGTTAGGAATTTCAGGAATTTCTTATTCAAAAAACACAATATCATTCCTAATAGCAATGATGAGACCACCACCAGTGTTGATGGGACGGTCATTTCTGATAATGTTAAAGTACCTTAGAAAAAATTTATTTTTATCTTTTAGCCAGGTTTCATTTAATGAGATAATATCGTAGTTGTGAATGATTCTTTCCAAGGATCCTTTTTCATGGATTAGGCAACGGCAGTTCCATGGTAGAATTATTAGTCTTTTTAGATTACCCATTATGGATAAATGAAAGAGTTTAGGGGTTCAATGCACTGGTAGTCGGATTTAAGATATCAAGCAGAGGGTTATGAAGTTGACCTGAAAGTCCACTGCAAATAAAACATAAGAGAGGAGCAAAGCGTTGGAGGAAATTCACAAGAGATGAAATCATTTTGCTAAGGTTTTAATTTTGGAAATCGATGGAGAAGGGTGGAGGGGGAGGAGATGGGGAAGGGGAGTTAGTAGTACGGTTTTGTAGACAGACTTCATTTCCAAAATGGCTAGGAGAACGAGAGTCGAGATGAGAGAAGGATTGGCATTGTGTTCGCGTTTGAGTTTTTCTCTGTGAAGTCGGAGGAGTAAGCGAGGGAGAAATAGCGTTAGCATTTAACTCGTCAATAGTAAGGTCAGTAGGAATTTCCTCAATTACTCCAATGTAAAAATTGTATTGTCCCTGTAGCTGAAAATGATTGCACTAAGCCTGAGGCATATAGAATGTAGATTATCGACTATACGGTTGGCACCTCCACCTGAGTTGCATTAGACAGTAGGCCTACTCTTTCCCTCCTTATCAATATCTATCACCACTTTATTAAACGCGTTGTGTAAGATTTTGCCTACGTTACAAGAGTCCATAGGATTTTCTTCCCCGCAGTCAACTTCAATGAAGTAGGAGCCTTTATTGGAGCGAGAAAACCTATTTTTGAGTCTGGGCCATCGAAAGGAGTTTGGGGTCGAGTTAGACTCGGTGTGTCTAACCTTGGTAATGAGAAAGTTGTTACTTTCGTTAATTTTAGGACTTTTCCTTTCAGCTGTCGAACTCGTTTTAAGTGGAGTGAAGGAAGGGTTTTGATTAGAGGAAAAAAATTGGGAGAGTCACCGATTTCATGTGGAGCCTAGTTCAGGGTTTCCTGGTTCAGGAAAGAAGTTTGATTCGTTTCCATATTTTCGACGACTTTGCTATTAAAAGTTATGGAGGTTGGGGATTCTTGCCTGTGTGAAATTGAACTCAGCTTGAAGGCCTCCCATGCTCAAGTTTGATACATCCTGATTAATTTCACTATCGGTAATGTCCTGCGCTCTGAAAAATACGCAGGCCGCGAGCGGCCTGAACAACAGCGAAGCAACCACCTAAATTTTGTGAGAAGATTACCGGGACCAGAGCAAAAATAATACACTCTTCTGATAGAGAAAGCCTTATTCCTCCAAATCTATGTCAGCAGGATACTCCAATCACACAATTACAATCTCAAAATATAAAATTACTGAGAGCCACAGGGAACACGATCGGTCATGGTGGCCGCCATTCTCCTCTATATCCCCTGTACTAGCTGATGTGCTAGCGCAAGCTTGGTTTTCGAGCATTACCTGTAAGGAGGGGTTGTGGTGGGCGGGATATGGAGAAACGGGAGCGGAGACTTCGTAAGCTAACCTTTGCTGAGAAATTTAATTTCTTCTAATCTTTCTTTTTATAACTAATTTTTTCGGTATCTTTTATTACCGATTCCTGCATTTTGACTGGATTTGCTTCTGTCGCATACATGATTTACGGTAATTCCGCCTTTGATAGCGACCCTCTGCGGGTCTCTGCAAGGATGGACCGTTTATTTCCCTAGCTTCTCGTGGGACTGAAGTGAATCACAAAAATTCAAAGGAAGAAGAAGGGAGGTGGCAGAGGGGGGAAAGGGGTTGGGCCCGAATGGGTCTAGCACAACTCTTTCCACTCCATCTGTCTCTCTGGTCAGCCAAACTCAGGCGGCGGCTGTGCCCCAAGCTCTCTTGGGCGCTGAGGGATCGACGGTCCCTCTGAGTGAGACTATGGAGACGGACGCGACCAAGGAGTCCTCCAAAAAAAAGAGAGGCATCAACGGTTCTCCGAAAAGAAAACTAGAGAGGCAAGTGTAGCAGCCTAGAGTGGAGGATGCGGGTGCTGGAACATCGGCAACAACAATGCCGGCAATCAGCACGGAGGCCCTGAAAAGAAGTAAGGGCTCGGGAGACCCCCCACCGGGAAGGGAGCTGAGTCTACAAAAAAGCATGAGTCAGCCCAGCTTCCAGCGAACAAGAAGTCGTCGGGGGCTGTGCTGACAGCTGCCCAGAGGACCAACCCCCTGACGATGGTGGTGATGGTAACGAGCTATCTGGAGTGAATGCGCACTGCGGAGTAGTTCGAGCTTCTCAAGGAGGCCACTTAAAGAGCGCTTGAAAGAGTGTTTACAAATCAATGACCGAAATTTGAGACTCCTGCTGTAGGGGAGGGGTGTTCATATTTGTCGCAGTCGACTCAGCGGCTAAAGCTTGGCTGTAGGATACAGTGGCCGAGACAAGGCCATAAAAAGCTGCAGACCTCAAAGCGGGTGGGGTTGGACTGCTCCAAAGAAGGGACTGGGATCAGTATTTCACTGAATTAAGGAGTGCACTGTCAGAAGTACTCAAGTCAATTACGGATGTGGACACCCTTGAGATGGCAGCCAAAACTTTCACAGAGGCCATTAAATCTACTTATAAAATAAATTGTTGACCCACAAGAATCCGAAAGGCAGGGTAGACACACTGGTGAAACGGGAAGCTCGAAGAGCTCCGCAGGGAAACTAGAGAGAGGTTCAGACGTGCCAGCATTGGAAAAATGAAAGAACTATGGACCTCATTCACGACGATGAGGGTCGATTACAGGGGTCCGATACGTAAGGTTGAGCGAGAAATCTGGACCAAATTTTGCACAGATATCGAGAAAGGGGCAGAGGCGGCTAGTCTAGACAAGCTGCTCTTTCTAAATTCGGATGCTATTTCCAGCACTCTAAAATTGCCCGACGTAGGACACTCAGTGTCGGATGCGGAGACCCTGACCCACCTGATCAAGGAACATTTCTCGGGCTTTATGAGGCATGAAAAGACACGAGAGTGGTTTTAATTCCGAAAGCAGGTAGGATCGGTTATACTCCACCCAAGGATTTACGTTCCATCAGCCTTACATCGTTCCTACTAAAAACGGTGGAAAGACTTGTGGATAGATACATCCGCGACAAAATTTCGTTAAGTAGGCCACCACACAAGGAGCAACACGCCTACAGGGCTGGTCATTCGACCGAAACGGCTCTAAGCGAAGCAGTATACCTAATCAAAGGACAACTGAAGCAGAAAGGCTTCGCAATTAGAACCTTTATGCAAATCGAAGGAGACTTCATCTACACCTCTAGGAAGGTGTTCAGGGCGGTCATGATTGCACATGGTTTGCTAAATGCAGTCGTATAATGAATTTGCCACATGTTGGGCAACAGAAACCTAACAACAACTGAGGGTGATTCCACCTTATGTAGAACTGTTGACTCGGCATGCCCGCAGCGAGGCAAATTATTGCCCCTACTGTGGTGCATGGTTGTTGATGAACTGTTTTATCTACTCACGAGACTAGGCTTCCACGCTATAGGCTAGGGGGACGACATACTGATCATCGTGCGTGGTCAGCATCTGGATGTGCTCTTCGGGGTAATACAGCAAGCACTTAGGACAGTGGATACCTTTTGCAAAAAGACCGGATGATCGATCAATCCGAGTGAGACGGACGTGGTTGTATTCACCAGAAGTTACAAGTGTGGGACCGCGAGTACACTAAAACTGGGTGGCAACAACTGAGAATCACTGAATGAGTTCAATGCCTACGAGACATCCTGGATAGAAAGCTTTTTTGGAACGAGCACCTGGAAAACAAGTGCAAAAAGCTCACAACGACCCTTAGGCTTTATAGGAGAGCCCTAGGGCGAATTTGGGGCCTGAAACCGGAGACAATGATGTGGATTTATACTGCGATCCTGTGACCCAGGCTAACCTATGCGGCGATGGTCTGGTGGAGCAGGGTCGAACTGTCCACTGCAAAATCTCGACTGAAAATGGCGGAAGGATCTCGACAGAACTGTGAATCCCAACCGATATCGCGAGTAGGTCGAGCTTGAGCATGGTCAGGGACAAAACACCTATTCGCCACCTCTTCGACAAGAGGTATCGAGTCAGTCTATCCACGAAAAAGGAGTGGGCCAACGACGAGGCATATTTGCCTAGTGATAGGGACAACTGGTTCACAGAGGCACACAGCTGGACATATGGACACAGCGGAATTGAAGGTAATGATATCTCGGACAGGCTAGCAATTACGGTGAAGCGTCTGGCACTCATGGGCAGTAACTGCATCAGTGAGTCAGACATATTAGTCAAGAGCATGGCTGCGGTTCTCTCCGTATGGAGAGGACTTTGGGGTCACACATAGGCCTACAAGGGGACACAACGGGATTGTCTAAGCATCAGGGGCTCTTTTGGCCTCAACTCTGAAAATAATAATAATAATAATAATAATAATAATAATTTTACCCCTGATCACATGCACTGTTCTGCATTTATCTAGTCCAAACTCCATGTGGATGTCATTGGAAATCAGCTTTGTGACATGGATCACTTGCTGGGTCAGTTGATGATCATGCTTGTTATCATGTACTCTTAACCCATGAAGACATACAATTTAGTTTTTTTTCGAAGGATTCATCGCTAAACAGAACCATAATGCACTTAAAGAGTCTCCTTGAAAGAAACCCGTCGTAATGTGAATTAATCTAGTTATCCTCGGTTGCCCATGATCAGAATACTCGATTTTTCTTCCCCAAAGCATCATCGCGCTACTTAAGAAGTCGATGATACGTGGGCAGCTCTGGTAAACTTTTAATACTTCAAGCAAATAGTCATGTGGTACCGGAGGGAACGCTTGTTGTAGTCAATATAAGCCACGTGCAAATTTCTTTGATGTTTTCTAGCTTGCGTCATGGCCACAGCGCGACTATGGTGACTAGATCCTTACTGCCCTGGGAGTTCTTGCAAAATCTTTAGTGTTCTTTGGTTAGGATATTATTTTTTTGGCAATGAGAGTAAACCTCATCTGCAATTACCGCCATAAGGCACTTATAAATGGCTAGGAGGCAGGCTATTGGTCGAAATTCAAATGGATTGTGAGCGTCTGGTTTTTTAGGCAACATATACGTGGTACCTTCAAGCATAAAGCCTGGAATCAGATCTGGTTGTTCGATGAACTTTTGGAAACACCTTGCCAACGCAGGATGCACACTAGTCAAGTATTTGTACTAGGAAAAAATTTTCCTAGTACATTTTGTGCACCATGTCCGGATCTGGGGCTTTCCAGTCACTAGCCCTTTTCAAAACCGCTGAAACGTCCGAGTCTGTGGTGTTAGTAGGATCCATTACGGGGTTATTGCTTGCGCTTTGTTTCTCTAGTTGGAACCACGCAGCTCCTAAGCTGCTTCTCTTTGTTCTTCCCCAAACACCCGACCAGTATTCAGCCATGTCTTCCAATTGAAGAACTTCGGTGTCTTACTGGATATTTTGCTCTTTACTTAGTTCACAGTAGAACCTCCCTTCATCTACCTGGAAGGTTCGATTTCTCTGCCTTCTTGCACTACTCTTATTTTACCGACGCAGCCTAGCAGCAAGATCATCAAGTCTCTGACGTTGGGAGTCTATAATCTCATCCAATACAGCTGGTGCCAATGTCTCGATGTTCCGAGGGTGGCTAATTTCGTGACATGGCGTGTCAGCCTTCTGGTTCTCTTTTCTTCTTTTTATTGAGCTCCTTGACCAAATTTACTCCTTATTTTGTTGACATGTATATCCAATCTGATTTTTCTATGGTGGATCTCACTGCCTTCCTGGGGCAAAGACTGCATTTGTAGGCTTAGTTCTAAGGTCCAACGTCCTGACGACTGCCACAGCCCCACAATGTACAAGAATTTGCACCTGTAACGCAGTTAGTTCTGCGTTCAAATGCATTGGCAAAACCTTGTTATTTAGGTGCCCTATCAGCGCATGCTGATTTTTCATGACGAACTTCTTTGGCAGAGAATGCCTTCGTGATGGTTGTACATTCTTGAACTCTAGTAGAGCTTGACCAAAATTTCCTTCAAGGTGCTCAAATTTTTCTGAAATTTCGCTGTTTACATCAACGGGAACATAACTGTCCGGATGTACTTCGAGCGAACCCTGTACTTGTACTTCATTTTCCCTAGCACTTACTTGTTGATAAATATTGAGCGTTTTTCGTCCGCTAGATTCTGTTTCTTTATTATTGTGGCTAGATGCGGGTACTTAAGTAAGAATAGACGATGATGTTCCCTGCTCACACTTCGCCCACTATTCTCTACCATAAAATGAAGGCGCATAACATCTCTGTTCATATCTTATGTCCATTTTAATCGACTTCTTAGTTGCTGAATCTCTGCTACCGCCTCTGGTTGAATCAGTCCATCTGCCTCCAGAGGATGTGGTGGTACTGCATCATCATGAGGTTGCGTGAGAACGTTAATATCACGATGACGTTGTATTGCCTCATCGGTCGCCGCTTGATCTTGTGGTGCAGCTTCTTCTAACACTAGCCAAAGCGTCCCCGTCAGGCGCAGTTGATGTTCCACTGTTTGCCGTTTGTCGCAGTTGTTCTTGCTAGCCAGATTGTTAATCAATGAGATCTGCCTGAGCATCACGCAACATACCATCACCACCGTTCCACATGCGGTGGCCCCCAGCGGTGGCTCCAGGGATGCTCCTATGATCCTCGGGAAGCGACCATAGTTTCAAAATATTTTTTGAACTCTCCAGTATTTGTGA
>JAUMHM010017345.1:0-17067 GCA_032362435.1 Melikaiella ostensackeni
TACAAACCTCAAAGCAACCTAACCTCAACTTCCACACAAATCTGTCTTGATCCCCAAAAATATCCTCACCCCCTTGTGAAACACTCAATCTCTCATTCAATCTCTCAAAAACAAACCCTTCTACACACTTCCACAATCCACTTACCTCAAAATTCGCCACAAATCTCCAAAAAACTCAGCATTAAAAATTCACAGCTACCTCACACTTTCATGACGGAAACGGAAGTCCGAACGGCAATTTAAAACATAATGATTTTACTAATTAATTAATAAAAAGTATGCATAGTAGCATGAGTAATGGCGTAAATGGAAAACCAACATAAAATTTAGAATCTTCTTTTTGTGTTCTCAATCGGGGATCCGCAAGTACGATTTCTGGCTGCAGGCCAGAAATTAAAAGCGAGGACTGCAACCATCACCCTTTTTGTTATAGATATAATCGTCCTCCATTAAGAATGCACATATCATATGAAAAATGGAATTGATAGTGTGATAAAAACTTGGGCTCATGTCATAAAATGCTTCAAAAATTAGAATTAAATTTTATGATTGAAACATGAATTAAAATTGGAATATAGGAAAGAAGTCCAAGTTCTTTTGTCAAATAAACAATTTACATATGTTGCAAGGTTTAATCTGAGATGTAATTCTACTACTCACAAATTACAAAATTCTTAATCATCATAGATTATTATAGTCATTTTTCAATCCGATATCCTTAGATTATAACCTAAAACAGTCCGAAAAATTTTTTTTATTTGAAATGTATCCTTGAATTTTGGAAACTGAGTTTACTGAATGCTTACAATTGTAACTTATTCACATTTTCCGACTCTGAGCTAAGAAGTTTTCAATTTTAAGAGATTAAAATTTTCCAATTTGAGAGTCTTCAATTATAACAATTTAATCCACTCTCAACTTGAAATATTATTTAACTTTCTGGATATATCAAATTTGAAAATTTCCTAACTTCTACGATTTTCGTCGTTGTTTAATTGTTGATATTCAAACGCTACCAAATAAATTATTCAATTTTATGACATTGAAATTTATAGTTGCTTAATTCCGAATGCTTCTTTGCAATCCGTGAATCCTGAAAAGGATTGAAAATTTGCAACTCTACCATATATTCTAAATTTTCCAAATTTCGTATATTTAAAGTTCCAGACTATTGTGCAATTTTAAATACAGATATTTGCAGTCGGTGATCGCATAATTTATAATATTTTAATTTGTATGTAATTCTCGTTTCTTGAGTATTCAATTCTGAACTCTTCAATGTTAAGACTTTAATTTCGAAAAACGTTTCAATTCAAACGTTTCTAAGGTAACGGAACCAATTACCGGGGAAGAACCATTTATCGAGGAAACAATTGCTTTTTCTCAACCTAGAACTTAAATGTGTTTTTTTAGTAGAAGTCACTGAGTGAGTCTCAATTAAGCTCTGAAAAATAAAAATTGAGTGTAGTGCAAAAATACTGAAAAGAGAATGAATTTTATCTTCGACCTCGGACAATAGGAGCCCCCTCGGTAATTGGTTCCTGTTGGTTCCGCTACTCCATTCCCAAATTTACATAATTTCAGGAGCTGATGAATTGTTGACTATTTTTATTTCTTTATTTATGAAATGCTCAAATTTCAGATTTTCTAAATAGTTCTATTTTCAAAGTTTCAATTTGCAAACTTTCTATTTTAGACATTTGAAATTAAAAATTTTTAATTTGCATGAATTAGAATAGTGCAATTGTTTCAACTAGAAATAGTTGCCATTTACTCCTAATAATTTGTAGTCACATCCAGACATGACATTTTGTAAAATCTGGTATACTCTGACCGAAAATAGTAGAATGAATATCAGATAGACAAGGCCGCTTCTGGATACAAATTCCTATCTTACCGACTTCGAAACCGTTCGGGCGCTTGTGTGGTTCATGTCCGTGCTAAGTTTCTAGAATGTTCGCAAAGAGTCCCGATGAAGCCATAAAAATATATAACGCAGTTCAAACTACAAGGAAAAATTGGATCATTCCTTTAATTAAGAGTAGGTACCAGAGTGTACCATGACGAATTAGAGGGTTTTACATATTGTATATTCGACGACTCTATAATCTGAAAAATGTAAATATTGTGTTGAAACGCCTGTCTGGCCCTCTTGAGTTTTTTTTGTTTAAATAATGCAATTTTATTAATTTAACTCTAAATGTATCTGAGAATATGGATTTAGTGTAAATTACATTTAAAAATTCATAATCGATTTTGATCATTTCAGTAAGACTTCTTTGTTTTGAAATTTTAAATTTGGAGTTTTTAATCAGATGTGTCTTTTTCAAAATAAACAGAATTCTTCTATTGCAGCTTAAAGAACTTTTTCAAATCGAAAACACTATAAGGAACAATAGGAATCCCTGTACAACAAGCTCAAATTTTTTTTAATTTCAAATTGTTAGAGACGAAATTTGTTTGAAATAATTTACAGCTTGTGTAAGAAATCCGAAAATTATTGCTCCTATTATTGTAGAAATAGATACAATTTCTTCAAGTTGCTTCTCAATGTATAAGAAAAGCTTATTGCTCTTCTGGTATAATCTCGTAAAATTATCCGCGGTAATTGAAAAAAAAAAGTTTGGGCCCAAAACATTAAAATTTTTCAAATATGTGCACAAAAATCGATTTCTACAAAATGTGTCCTTTAGTTATTGTTAAAAATTATATTTTGAGGAAACATGTATAGCCCAAAATTATGTGCATACGAAAAAACCCAAACTGCGAGTGGGGTGAGGCCAGACCGTGTTCTGCTTTTCAAAGATACCCGAAAGTGTTCAAGACCTCGAGGGTTTTCCAGTTCTTCAATATTTTCATGCTCTCGAACAAAAATGTTTATTACTTCGCGGTCGAATAGCATATCACAATCCAAAATTACCAAAATTAGTGTAAAAAAAAAACTCACTATGCACATATGAAATAATACATATGTTTTTCTGAAGGCACTGGCTAGCGTTACGGAATTTTCCGTAAGACTAACCCGGTCAAGTATAGCGCTAGGGTTAGAGTTACGGAAAATTCTTTAACATTAGCCCTAAATGAGCTGAAAAGTGGTCGGTCTTACGGGAAATTCCGTAACGGTAGACAGTTCGTTTGCCTAATTGTATAATATCAAATTTGATTTTAATGCAATAAATTTAACAGTTAATCATTTCTTAGACGAACTTCGAGCAAAAAGATTTCGAGAAGAAGTTGATTGATTGGACGTCAAAGAAGTATCTGCCATAGTGAAAGTGAAAGTATGTACCTTAAAGAAATAAAGTGCGAGAATTAGCAATTTTTTGCTTCGAAAAAACCCAGCAAGTTGTTTTGGAAATTTTACAATGGAACACTTCTAAGATATCATACTCTCTAGATGCATGGACTTCAATTAACGGAAAATCGCATTATGGTATCATTGGCCACTTCATCGTCGAAGATTGGATTTTGAAATCTTTAGTTATTAATTTTCTTTCATCAAATGGTAACCATACTGGAAATGATATCGCAAATTTATTTTTGGGCGTCCTCAGAGATTACGGTTAAACAGGAAAATTGCAAGGTGTGACAATGGATAATGCGGCGGCGAATACTAAATTTATGGGAAAATTGGCACATTTATACAGACCCTTCGGCACCCATTTTGATAACAACAACTTGCACTTTCACTGCTTCGCACACATCACGAATTTAGCTGGTCAAGACGTGCTTTGTGATTTAGAAATCGATGAAGCTTTTGAAGAAGAAGAAAACGATAGTGATGATGAAGAAACTCCAGAAGATCAAAAAAATCATAAAGAAGTTGTTACATCTGAGTCAAAAGTAATGGCTCGATTAAGAGCGCTTTCCAAAAAACTTTGAACAATGACGTGAAAAATTAAAATCTTCCTGCGACGTCATGGGAGCTAAAATCAAATCTGCAGTTTTGGACATATCAACATGGTTAAATTCTGATGCGATGACAAACTTCGCAATGCTCTTCAAACCGCAGGAGGTAAACTTATAAGGCATTATCAAAAATGTAATTGGATTTACCGCGCACTCCTTATTTTAGATCCAAGACATATATTTGAGACGTTTAGGATGACCTAGTGGGGTCAAGGAGTGCCATCCGGATCTCTTGAGACCTTCTACAAAGAACTATAATTTGCATTCTAACCGATTACTAAACCTGAAGACATCTCTCAATCACCAGATAATGAAAATGAAGACGATGACGATAAGAATGATGATAGATTTAATACTTTCACGATGATTCATTATGATAAAAGCAGGTATTTCAGGTTTCAATCGTGCGGAAAACTACGAATCTTGCCGACGTTGTTCTTATATATACTCTCTACGATCCCTGTGATTGGCCAGAGCACCCCACCGTGGGAAATGGTCGAACCTGATTGGCCAATCGAGTCTTTTTCGAAAACCCCGGGAGGAAGGAAAGTCAAATCGAATTGGTATTACATCCATTGTCCCTATTGATGTTATTAGGGTGTTTTAAGATTTCGATTGCTTTTCTGTGTTTTCTTGGAAAAATATTGTATGCTTTTGCGATGACTGTTGTTTCGTCAAATAAAATGCTATGTCCTGTTTCGATATGATGCTCAGCTAGTGCTGATTGCGTGAAATGTTTTAGCCTGACTTTACTCTCATGTTCTTTCACATGTTGGCTCACCGCTCTCCCAGTTTCACCAATATAGACTTTTCTACAAGAGCAAGGGATTTTATATACTCCCGGATCACTGAGAGGTGCCCTTTTATCTTTAAGGTTGTTAAGAAGTTTTCCTATTTTCGCAGGTGATTTAAATATGGTTTGGATGTTGTGTTTGTTAAGAATTCTTCCCATCTGTTCTGTGATACCTCGGATGCAGGGTAGGATGATGGTCGTTTTTCTCTCTCTTTCTTCAGTAGGTTGTGTTGACTTATTTTTTCAAGTGTATTTTCCAACTGCTTCATCAATTTCTTTGATTGTTTAATCATTCTGTGTTCGGATTTGTCTAACGTTTTGTAATTCCTTCTGTAAGTTTTCTTTATCTGTTATGTGTGGTAGATTTTCCTGTGAAAGGATTTAGTTCTTTGGTAAGGAAGCGGGCTAGGTTGTTAGTTAGTGGGTTTATTGCGCTGACGGTCAGTCTGAGTGGAATGGTGTTTTTGTGGATTTTTGGGAGTTCGTAAAGTTTTGGAGAGATAGGATTAGTAGATATTAAGTTAGATATTGTTCTGTTGTCAAGTTCAGAGTCTTTAAGAAGGGTTTTTGTTCTGCTGAATATTGTTTTTGTGGAGTCTTTTTTAAGTTTTTTATACATTTCGTCAGCTAGAAAGTCCATGATTTCGTTGTTATAGTCTTCTTTATTCATTATTCCTGTTGTGTTGCTTTTGTCTGCGGGTAATATTATGAGGTCTTTATTCCGATTGTCATTCGCTTTTTCGGGTGGAAGGTTATATATTGTGGATTCCAATTTTACTGATGATTTCTTCTTTCGGGATTTTGGGAGGGGCTACTACAAAA
The DNA here is from genome assembly GCA_032362435.1 of Melikaiella ostensackeni. Lineage (NCBI taxonomy): Eukaryota > Metazoa > Arthropoda > Insecta > Hymenoptera > Cynipidae > Melikaiella > Melikaiella ostensackeni. The sequence goes on from JAUMHM010017345.1 coordinate 5,525, forward strand.
TTATGTCCTTTAGACAGGGCTGATATCATTCCATTGCTGAGAGGATGGTTAGAGATGTTTTTTCACTGTGTTAGTTAGTGGTGTGTGCTTTACTTGAAGTAATTTGTCAAATTTTATTTTTTGTTTTTAAGTGGAAAAATCTTTAATCCGTTGAGATTGGTCGAATGATATGCGGTCCAATGTAGACCAAATATCAAATCTGAGCGTGTTTGATAGGAAAAGGTGAAGTTTTATTAGTTTTTTGGAGGTACTGTGCAAGACAAATTTGGTATGTTGTATTCTTGCTTTCAAGAAAAGCAAACTTGTTTTGTGTAGAATTGATTTGGATTGAGATGTTCCCAAATGGTTTTTCAATTGTAAGAATTTTGGGAAGATGTTGATGTCCCTGCATCGTTTCAACAGATATCAATATTTTTAAACAAAAATGATCAAGTATTGATGAAGACTGACTACTATCGGCGAGAAAATTGTAGGCATCTGCATTTGAAGCTCAATAACTCAGCCAAAAAAATTCTTGCGTAATAAGCAAATAGTCATTTGAAAGTTGAAAGTGTTCTACGTGAATGAGCTTGAAGATGCTAATGTAAAAAAATTTTCGTCCTTTGCAGACTGAAAAATGTGAAAAAAAGTACGGAATTTCGGGCACATTCAAGAAGAGTCATGTTTAGAGCATTATTTCTTATACAAGAGGCAGTGGAAATTTTTTTCAAAAATTCATGAGTATGAGGGAAACATTTGTGAACAAATTGTAGTTGACAAATTTGAGAAATAATGAAAATTGTTGCTTAAAATGACAAAAATGTACAACTATACTAAATTCAGTTCTAATTAAGATATTGAAGGGATTCAAACTCCAAACTGTCACGCATAGGCTCTGTAATTATTTACCATTTTCCAAAAATATGCGATTGCTTTTTTCCTCTGTAAAAATCGCGTTTTCTTAGACAGTTTTTTGTATTAGAAAATAAGTGTTAGAAACCAGCGGGGGTGCCTTTTTTTGCTACCTCGATATCTCCTGTCTTTCTTCAACCCGAGGAACAGTAAATGTCTGGACAAGAGTTCAGAAGCGCATGCTGTGGAAAAGCGAGAACCTATCCTTCAGAGAAAAGGGCACCCCGCTGGTTTATAACACTAGTTTTCCAATACAAAAAACTGTTTTAAAATATCACGATTTTCACGAAGAAAAAAAAGCAATCGCATATTTTTTGCAAATGGTAAATAATTACAAAGCCTTTGCGTAACAATTTGGAGTTGGAATCGCTTCAATATCTTAAATAGGACTGAAGATAGTATAGCTGTACATTTTTGTAATTTTAAGCAACAATTTTTATTATTTCTCAAATTTGTCAAATGCAATCGGTTCACAAATGTTTTCCTCATCCTCATGCATTTTTTCAAATTTTTCCCATTGCCTCTTGTATAAGAAATAATGCCCAAAATTCCTTACTTTTTTTTACATTTTTCAGTCTGAAAAGTACAAAAAAAATTTACATTAACGTCTTCAAGCTTATTTACGTAGAACACTTTCAACTTTCAAATGACTATTTACTTATAAGGCTAGCATTTTTTTGGCTGATAGTAGTTGGAGTTATTTGAGGTTGTGTTTGTTTCTTAACGGAAGTGGGTATTCTTGAGTAAAAGGCATCAAGTATTGATGAATGCTAACGAGTAAGATGTATTTAAGGTCATGCTTGGTTTTTCTCAACAGAAATTGATATTTTTAAACAAAAATGATCAAGTATTGATAAATGCTAACCTCCAATATGGTTAAATAGTTAGTATTTACCCAACTTGACCATTTTTATTTTAAAATATCCATTTTTGTTGAGGAAACCCTATAATAACCTTGAAAAAGGCTAGCTTCTAGTAAGCATTTATCAATACTTGATCATTTTTGTTCAAAAACATTGATTTCCGTTAAGAAAAACCAAACATAATATCAAATACGGCAAACTAGTTAGTTTATCAATACTTGATGATTTTTGTTCAGGAATATCAATTTCCGTTGAGAAAAACCAAGCATAACCTTGAGTACGGCTAGCTAGTTAGCCTTCATCAATACTTGATCATTTTTGTTTAAAAATATCCATTTCCGTTCAGAAAACCTATGCATAACCATAAATATGGCAATGTATTTAGTCTTGATCAATACTTGATGACTTTTGTTTAGAAACATCAATTTTCGTTGAGAAAAACCAAACATCACATCACATATTGCAGAATAGTTACTTCATCAATATTTGATGATTTTTGTATAAAAATATCCACTTCCGTTGAGAAAACCTAAACATAACCTTTAATATGGTAAAATAGTCTTCATACTTAATTATTTTGCTTAAAAATATCCATTTCCATTGACAAAAAAGAACTGTAACTTCAAAAAACTCTAACTATAGTTAGTCTGCATCAACACTTGATGATTCCTACTTGAAAATATCCATTTCGCCGCTGAGAAAAATCAACCATAACCTCAAATAACTCTAACTTATTAGTCTCCATCAATACTTGATGATTTTTACTTTAAAATATTCGTTTCCAAGGAGAAAAATCTAACATAACCTCAAATCACTCTAACTAGTTACTCTACATCAACACTTGATGATTTTTACTCAAAAATATCCATTACCATTCAGAAAAAGCAATCATAACCTCAAATAACTCTCACTAGTTAGTCTTCATCAATACTTGATGCTTTTTATTTAAAAATATTTATTTCTGCTGAGAAACTCTTCTTTTTTTCTTAATGATAGATTTTAATAATAGTTCAAATAATATTCTCTCTAGTCTGTTTACTTTTCCCATCGCACAAGCAATATATTCGTTGCGCCATCTGTTCATCATTATTTAAAAAAACCTACCTCCATTTACCGACTTCAACGCTATTATACAACAGTGAGCCACTCTTGTTAGTCTGCATTGCATGTTCAAGTTCGTACGCTCTGAAACTATTGTTCGTATGAGAAAATTTTCATATGCCGAATTCGAGTTCTGCGAAACGATACTCTACCATAAAAAATACATTGTACTCGATATTGTCAATTCGATATATATCGATTGCTGTGGATGCCATCGATGCAGTATATTGATTATCTGCGTTGATCTGCTTCGTAAACATAGTTAACCAAAACAAACCAAAACACCCAATACCTCTGATCCGTTCTGTGGTTAATTCATAAAATTTGCAACATTTTCTTCGACATTTGTGCAAAGTTCAGCGAAATTCACCGCTTTTAAATCGTAAGTACAAATTGATTTATTCCGTATGTCGTACTATTTATGCAGTGAATGCCAGGCGCGTTTAAATTTGGCAAATGTAAAAAGTGAGGTTAACTTCCGATTTGCATTTGAGAGGTTAAGTACAATTTTTTAAATCATAGTTCGAAAACTACAGTTTCCATTTTCTATATTTAAGTTCTTATTTCTGTTTTACTTTCTCAGAGTTCTTTTTCAAGTTTAGTTCAAATTTCACTGTCGACTTCGCATTTTTCAAAACCAGATTCTATGACTTGACTACGAGTTTTATGATTTTAAATTCAAAAATGAATATTTCATTCAACGCTTTTGAGTTTTTAATTCTTTTTTGGTATTCAGAGTTTTTTAAAAGTTTTGTACAAATTGTGATTCATTCAACGTATTCTTCATTGTAAATAGTTCAAAGTTTATGTTAATTGTAAAGAGTTGAAAGTTTATGTTTATTCCATTCCAGTATTTCATGTTCAAAATTAATATACACAGAAACAGTCTAAGTAAGATGGAATGCAATAAAAAATTTGACTTATAAACGCGAACTTCCTTCATAACTTAACTTAGCCTTAGGTTAGAAAAAGTTGTTCATCAGGTCTTTTACATGTTTTTTTTTGTCAATTCCAAAATCTTTTATTGTATTTTCCTTTGTTATCGATGTATTGAATTAATTACAGCGGCACTTCCGCAGCGGCGAAGTCGCCGCCACAGGGCACAGCTAGTATTAAGTATAAGAGTACGACAACTATCTAGTAATCGCCAGTCCGACATCTTAGCTTACCTAGTCTTCACACTCTTCACAGTTATTCTATATTTATTTTATAATTCTAACCATGAAGTTGAATGTTTGTAAACAACTTTTAAATTGTACTTTCAAATTTTTCTTACTAAAACCTCAAAAAATGCGCCTCTCTGATTGGCTAGTTCGCTAGTTCAATGAATGTTTTAAAGGAAAAAATCAATATATCATACCATCCTAATTATCATCAAACATTTATTTCTGTACTTAATTGCGCGAAAATTTTCAGCCGGTTTTTTACATCATGACGTAAGAAATTTATGCTTTTTCTGCCAAGTCGTAAGTTTCTAGAAATAATAATTTTTATCCTATTCGCTGAATGATAATATTCTAAAATAAGTTTCACTGTGTTTATCAATGTCGAACATCACTTGAAATTTTGTTTGAAAAATACTTGCGAAGATTTATTCTTTATTTTTATTACAGAAATCTACCAACTGGCGATCAGTGGGTGCTTGGCGATGACTGGGTGTTTTACCTTAAAGAAAAAAAAAACGCGAATATCTTTTCTCGGAAGAACTGTAGTTATCGTACACGTATTCGATATTTCAGCCAATTCTTCACTGATTCGCATGAAACATTTTGGAATCAATAAGAAATCACGAAAAAATAACTTCTGCGCATACACCAGATGAAGCTTAACTGATATTTTTCAGGAAATTTTGATTCATTAATTATTTCTAGAGATAATTCACTTTTCATACCAAAAATTTCATTTTGAGCATTTCAGTCGACCTGTAGCCTACAATATTCAACCGATTCGTCTAAAAATTTAAGCATGAATTGACTAGATGAAGTTCCAGGCTTCGTTAAAACATGTTAGTAGACTTCGTATTGAGGCTGTTTGGTTATTATACAGCAAATGATAAATTAGGTAAAGTTTACTTGTAATTGGCCCCACAATAATAAGTAACTGAACTGATAATTATATTAAAATTATAATGTAAATATCAATACCAGTCATATGTATAATATCATATTAAGTATTAAATATTCTTATCACTTTGAAACGAGTATTTGTTTTTACCAAAATTTGTACTAAAAAAAAAGTGAAATTTCACCAAAAACATCTACTATGCAAATATCTTCGCCAAGTAAATAGTTATCAGTACAATATACATAGTTCGTGAAATCAAAGTTTGTCAAGTAATTCTAAAAAATATCTAAATTTTAAAATGTATAAAATTGATAAAATTACAGGATATTGAGAATGTATTGAAAAGGAATATAAATCAAAACTTGGCGAGATTTTTTCCCTTCTTTTACTAATAATAATAATCTCGCCAAGTTTTAATTCATTTTTCCTTTTAATACATTCTAAAAATTGCTGTACTTTTATCAATTTAATACATTTTAAAATTTACATATCTTTTAGAATTACTTGGCAGACTTTGATTTCACGAATTACGTTCATTGTACTGATAACTTTTTACTTGGCGGAATTATTTGCATCGTAGATGATTTTGGTGATTAATTAATTAGTATATGACAAACAAATTTTTTTCAAATTAAATGTACTGTGTCAAAAATGTCTGACTTAATTTTTTATAAATTTCAAATTCTACGAGCTAAATACACCGAAAATGAACTAGTTTTAACAGAAAGTAGTATATGAGCACCGGTTATTGGCTTCTTAAGAGGAAATTCGCTCTTTGAAAAATAAAATGAACATATAAAATATTGAACCCTGAAATAGTGATAATTATACCTACACTCAAAATTTAACGCAGAATAAATTGGAATGTTCAATTTTTATTAAAAATGGACGAAAACTTGAAAAATTAGTAAAAATAAGTATGTAGTCCCAAAATTTTAAAACTTGGCACTGCTAATCCCGGTTATTGGCATCCCGTCTCCAGTGCTTGGCACCACACTCACCTTACTTCTTAATATTTCTTTAATTACGTTAAAACATTGAAAAAAAATTGTGCATCATAAGAATATTAAATAATATTTTTAAAAGTCATTCTGAAGCTAGTATTTCATAATTTTCTTTTTGGACAAACCAATATCTTCAACAGCACCAGTAAAGCTTTAGACGCATCTTTTTCTCCGTTATTTGTTTTTCTTTCGTCAGGAATTTTGAGGGGCATATATGCCAATAAATGAAATAAAAAAAAAACTTTATAAATGTTACGAATGTTCTACTTTAAATGAGCAAAATCAATTTTGAAATAGGATATCTTCCTCAAATTTCGTCAAAATAAATCGTCCACATTAACAAAACTTTATTAAATACATTACTACCGAGGTTAAATTCTTATTTGTATTGTATTTTAAATATTTCTTCAAAATATCCACAAAAAATGAAAAAGATTTACTCATTTATAGCGTTGCCATGACAAAATTGAAAAATGTCACCAGCTAAAGATTTTCTTTAGAAAAAGTGATAAATTCTTGGCACCCTGGGAATAGAAGTGAATTTAATATTTTACAACTATATTATAACAAAGTTTTGCATAAGTTGTATGTATCGTTATAAGTAAAAATGATAGTGTAATTTAACTAATGTCAGTAAAATACGGTAAATGTTCGAGTTTTCCTAAAATTTTATGAAAACTAGAGGGTGTGCCAATAAGCGGCGCAGTGCCAATCACTAAGTGCTCTTACCCTATTCAGAATAAAATTCACTAAATTAGATGAAGACCAGTTGTTACTGAATTTATCTTTTTACGTAATAAAAATCGCGAGTTCAAAGTTTCAGAAAACTTTTCCTTGTTTGGAGGTTTGAAATGTTTCCGTTGCTATTTATAAATGAATCGATAATTCGGGGACCACTTCCTGAATACGTGATTGACAAATGTACTGCGAATCGCATATCAAAATCCACCCATCTTCTTGGCGACTGTCTAATTATGATAAAAACTTCGCAAAGTCAAAGTCAATTTCAGATATTTGATTTACATCTCTCTTGAAAATAAGCATGATTCAATCCCACTCAGAAAAATATGTCTTGAACAGGGTGCCCAAAAAAATTTTGAATTTTTGAATTCTGCAAAAGCTACACCCTACATTTTTTTTATTGAAAAATACTGCCACAAATTTTCTTTTACTTTTAAAGAATTGTTTAGAGGTTCCGCAACGCCATTTTAGGTCTGAAAATGAATTTTCTTAGTTTTCGATTTTAAAGAAAAATGTCAATTTCAGGCTAAAAAATTCTGTTTTCCTTAGGAATTATTTGTTTTTTATTGAGGAATAAACCCTAAAAATAATTAAATAACAAAAATTGTTGAAGAAATTATCGGGCCTAGAATACGAACATTTTTAATTTCATTACAATTACAATTAATGGTCAGAAATGGCCCCTGAACATTTTTTCCCTGGGATAATATGCACAGGATTTTTTGTGAAATACAAAGAGAATATTTTTCAAAATGAATAAATTAAAAATATTTATACTGGGTGACAAAAGACGATCTTGAATTTCGAAATACATCAAAAATACACATTTTTTATAGTTTAAAGATTCCTATAGGTTTTAAAATAAATGAAAATATTACAAGCAAAAGAGTCCAATTTTACCCTAACAAATTCCATTTTTCAAGTTGAATAACTAATTAATAACATTTAAACAGAAAAAGTGACCAAAAGAGAATCAAATGAATTGAAAAAATCCAGAAAGTTCCAGTGATTTCAATAAAAAGAAGTATTTAAGGAATTTTAGGAGACTTTGATGAAATTCATAAGAATTTAAGTGAATTGAATCAAATTTTAAAAATCAGAAAATTTCCACTGAATTAAGTAAAATGGGAGTGAGTAGAACTCAACACAAATTCAACAGAATGTGAATGAATTAAAAAGAAATTCAAGAAGGAAAAAACCCAATGAATTGAATAAAATTCGAGTGCATTCGGAGGAATTTAAGGGAAATGAGAAAAATTCGATGAAACTTATGAAAATTCAAGGTGAATTGAAAACAATTACAAATATTAACAAAATTCATTAAGTTTGGAGTGAATTTAGAAGAATTCATAGGAGTTCAAAAGAATTCAGGGTGAAGTCAAAAAATTCAAGAGAATTCCAAAGAATTAAAAAAATTCAGGATTAGTCAATAAGAATTTAGGGTGAATTCCAAATTGATTCAAATGAATTGCAAAAAATTCAAAATATTCCATTGTTTTCAGTAAAACTGCAGTGAATTTAGAAGAATTCAACGGAATGCCACAAACTGTTATAAATCCACAAAAATTCCACTGAATTCAGGTGAATGGGAGTGATTCTGATGAAATTCCAAAGAATTGAAGATGAATTTAAAAGTCTTCAGGTTGAATTAAAGAATGTTTAAATCCAAAAAAGATCCATTGAATTCAGTGGATGTCAAGGGAATACCGGAGAATTCAGGGTGAATTCAAAAGAATTCAATGGAATTCAATTGAATTCAGACGAATTCAACAGAATTCAAGAAAATTCAGAAGTACCTATGTATAGACCTGAATTCAATAGTGGTTGGCTTTTCTGTTTTAATTTATTCAAAGAAGAGTAAGTGAAGTTATTTTTTCATTAAAAAAATGAATATAATGACTTTATCTTGTAAAAGTGACTAAAAAATGATTTGAGAAAAAGAAATGACTAATTGCACCAAAACTGACATAAATTAACTAGCTTACATCCTTTCTAAGTAAATTATAACTAAAAATCCTTTTTAATGTGCTATAGAACTAAAAGCAAATTTTCGTATTCTAAGCCCAATAATATCTTCAAACCATTTTTTTTGTTTCATGAAATTAAAGACTTATTCCTCAATGGATATATACCTGTAAGACATTCTAGAGACGAAAGAATTTTGTAGTCCGAAATTTGTATTTTTTTTAAATCGAAAACTAAGAAAACTCATTTTCAGGCCTGAAACGGCCTAGCGGAACTTCTAATTAATTATTTAAAAATAAAATAAAATTTAGAGGGGAAAGATTAAACATTTATTTTCAATAATTTTCTCCATAAGAAACACATTAGGCTCGATACTGTCGCGATTCGATATATATCGATTGCTATCGATGTTATCGATCCAGTGTATTGATTATCTGCGTTGATCTGCTTCGTAAACATTGCTAACCAAAACAAACCAAAACACCGAATAGATCTGTCACGTTTTATGGTTTATTCTTAAAATTTTCAACATTTTCCTCGAAATTTGTGCAGTGTTCAGCGAAATTCAGCGCTTTTAAATCGCAAGTGCAAATTGATCTATTCTGCACGTTTCACTGTTTATGCAGTGAGTGACAGGCGCGTCTAATTTCGGTAAATGTAGACCGAAATGCATGGAAAAAAAGGTAAAATTAGACACAAAAATCGTTTTAAAGACCCGACGGATGCAGTTTTATGGTTTGCTGAGCCGAAAGTGTTTAGAAAATGAGAAAAATACTATCGTAAAAAGTGAGGTTAGATTTTGATTTGTATTTGAGAGGTTTTAAGTCGACGTCGACGATAAATGTGCCCGTCACTAACTGTTTCTTTTTTAACAATTTTACTTGAAAGATCGACTTTTCGCAAACGGATTTATGTTTTTTACAAAAAACAGGCCATTTGGAAAAAAAAATTTGGGCGATTTTTGAGAAAAATGCCTATTCTAGACTTTACCTTAAAAACTATATTTTTGATTATCTGTCTGTTTAGAACTTTTTATTTCTTTCATTGCTTGGAAGTTTTTTTACAAGTTATGTTGGAATTTCACAACTGATTTAAAATTTCTAAAATCTGGATTCGACGACTCGAGTACAATTTTTATAATTAAAATTTAAAAACCACAATTACCATTTTCTGTATTTAAGTTCATATTTCCGTTTTATCTTTTCAGAGTTTTTTTTCACTTTCAGAGTTTTTCTTAAGTTTCGGACAAATTTCACAACTGACTTGGAATTTCCGAAAACTGAATTCGACGACTTCAGTACAACTTTTATAAATAAAATTCGAAAGCTACGATTTCCGTTCTCTGTATTTAGGTTTTTATTTCTGTTACCATCTCAGAGTTTTTTCTCTGGACATAAACTATTTTTTTTCGTTGAATTTTTTTTTAACTGACTATTTTTCCGACTCGACTTTTCATTAAACTTTTAGTATAGTATTTGTAAACAATAAATTTTTACTATCGAAGTACAACTTTTATAATTCGGAAGTGGTGAATACTGAAATGGTCTTATACGTTCCTGCCTGTGCCAATTTTATTTCATGCACTCGAACCGCTTCGTGATAATTGTAAATCGTTAAAAGTTTATGTTGATTACATTCTAGTATTTTATGTTCAAACCTAATATCAAGCGAAACAGTCTAATTAAGATCGAATGCAATAAAAAATTATACTTCTAAATGCGAAGTTCCTTTATAAGTTAGACAAAAAGTCGTTCATCAGGTTTTTTACATGTTTCTTTATAATCTCATACAACTTTTATTGTATTTCCGTTTGTTCGCGGTGTATAGTATTAACTATTGACAATTGTTCGAATCGCTATCTTTCGTTGAGGAATAAAGACTGAATTCATGGAATACAAACTGTTTTGTACCTACCACTTTCTGATTTTGATTGTCCTACTGAACAAAATTTGTGGGGCCGCAAAGCGGCCCCGCAAATTCGAACAGCCGCCTTGCGGCCGTTCCACGGCCCACCAGCTGTCTTCGCGGGCAAAGTCCGCGAGGGACTGCTAGTGTTAAATAATTTTTTAAAATGATTTCTGCCATTAAAGAATTTCGAAATATTTCAAGGGATTTCTAATTCTTTTAAGTGATTTCAACAGATTTCAAGAGCTTTCGATGAATTTCAAAGGACTTCAATTGATTTCAGACCAACTTAAGAGATTACAGAGAATTTTGTAGGATTGCAAGGGATTTTGAGAGATTTTAAAAGAACTAAAACGTTTTTCAATAGATTTCAAAATATTTCGGGGCATGTCACAAAACCTTTAAAGGTTTCAATGGATGTCAAACAATTTGCAGGAATTGCACAGTATTTGAAAAGATTTTAGGGATAATCGAAATATTTCAAAAGATTTCACAGCACTTATAAAAGGATGGCAAGTAACTTTAAAACATTTCAAGGGATTTCACAGATTTTCTAAGGATTTCAAGTGATTCAAGAATATTTCAAGGAATTTCCAAGAATCAAGTTTTCATGGCCTATGAAAGGATTTGAAGGGATTTCACAAAATTTTTCTGGATTTCAACTAATTTTAGAAGCATTCCAAGAATTTTGAGAGATTGGAATATGATAAAAAGTTGAATAAAAGAAGAATATAAAAAAGAATATAATAAAAGTTTCAAATGGTTTTCAGAAGATTTCAAGGATTGTCAAAGTAAATAAAAAATATTTCAAGGGATTTCACAAGATTTCAAATAATTTTTTAACATTTCGGCGGGTTTTATAGGTTTTCAAGTGATTTATAAATATTTTAAAGAAATTCTATGAATGGCTACTAATAGGACAAACGTGGTCACAAACGGTATTTCTACCCTACATTTTTATTGACAAAATGGTATAGGTAAACAATACCCCGATATGCATTCTAAAGGT
>JAUMHM010017352.1:0-36365 GCA_032362435.1 Melikaiella ostensackeni
TCTATAACTTTTAATTTATGTACAGCAGGGTTTTCGTTTTTAAGCACGGAAAATCTTTAAATGTCTTTTGCATAGTTGTCGTCTGAATTTGATATAAAATTCTTTAGCATGATTCTGCGGATGACAGCGAGTAAGAGACGTCAGAAACGATAACGCCCTCGCCATCTCCGTTGCCGATTTCTTCGACATCTCGACCTAGCTCCTCTGCATCGCTGTTTTCGACAACAAGCACTTCGTACAAACAGATAAACATTGATTTTCAACATTCAAAAATCATACCAAGGTATACGTCAAATTTCAGCTGTTACATGTAATACTGTCATGTACCAAAGAATTTTAAAAAATAATCTACATAATTAAAATTACGTCAGAAAATTATCAAGCTTTTAATTTGAATTCTGTAAAACATCTGTAAAACCAACCTTATATAAAAAATAAAAATTTGTATACTTTTCTCAAAATTTAGATGCAATTTTTAGCTCTTATCAATATACTATTTCAACGATAACATGCTTTTTGCAGGAGGTTCCAAGGGCAATGAAATCACCAGTGCAATTTTATATTGCATCGCCAAGAATAATCTACCTTTGGACTTCATTGAGAGCGATGGATTGCACTTTTGATGAAAAAAGTTGTTCCACTTTACAAAGTCCCAAGCCGACGCACAATGACAAGGCTGTTTGAAGAAAAGTACGAAATTCAACTTGGAGTCGCGAAAAGAGAAATCGCTGATGCTGAAAACTTATGTTTAACAACTGACGTGTGGACAGAGACGTACACTACTACAAGCTATTTGGGTATAACTGCTCACTATTTAAAAGACTCGAGAATGAAAAACGTTATGATAGGGTTTGAAGAATTAGATGAGCGGCATAAAGTTGATTATTTGAAAACGGTTCTATTGAGTGTAACAGACAATTGGAAAATCGACAACAACAGCATTGTAGCTGTAGTATCGGATAGCGCTGCCAATATTCAGAAAGCTCTAATCGATGCTTTTGGAGAAGATAAACATTTGCCATGTTTCGCTCATCTTTTGAATTTGATTCCGTCAAAAATAATTGAACAAGATAATTTTTGCGAAATCGTGAAAAAAGTTAAAAACATTGTTTCTTTTTTTGAACGTTCAGTAGTCGCTGCTGATTGTTTGAAAAAAAACTACTTTTAAATTGATTCAAGCTGTAGAAACTCGTTGGAACTCGTACTACAATATGTTCGTTCGTTTTGATGAATTGTCTCAACCAGTTTCATCAATTTTATTGACAATGCCTCAAGCACCAGAAATGCTCACCTCAACCGAGTTACTTATCATTCGAGAATTCATCCAACTCTTGAAACCTTTTTTTGTCGCGACTCAAATCGTTTCAAAAGGAAAATACTTCTCCGGAAGTCAGACCATTCCTGTTGCAAAAAATACATTCTTCAAATTTGAACAAATTCATATTGAGTCGGAAACGGGAAAGCAAATGAGAGTTTAATTAAAAAATGAATTCAATAGACGATTCGGCAAGTTAGAGCAAATAAGTATATTGGCCATAGCTAATTTATTAGATCCGCGCTTCAAACATATTTATTTAATACAAAATCCTTTGGTCTATGCAAACATTTTGAGAAAAGTGAGTTTAATGCTTCAAGAAACAGAAAAAAAAGACCAAGAAAACAATTTGCAAAGCGATACCGAATCAAGCCAGACTAAAAACGACAATGACGACTTTTGGCATTTTCATAAAGAAACTGTTAAGTCAAATGACAAACATTTGCAAAACAAGAAAGATAACGAAGATATCCCATATGAACTAAGGTACTATTTAAATCAAAATGTAATTAAAATTAATGATGATCCTCTTGAATTTTGGAAAAATTATCCTTCGAGAAGTTTGTCGAAAATTGCTCATAAAAATTTTACATTGATGGCTACGTCAGTGCCATCCTAGCAATTAAACTTTTTTCATTCCTCAGAAATTTCTTATTCATAAGAAAAAGAAGTGTATTGATACTACGGTATCGATACTTTCGGCTCGATATTATCGAGTATCGATACAGAGGGTTCAGATAAGTATCGATACTCAGTATCGATACTTTTCAAAGTATCGCCCACCCCTATTTTCATGATTCTGCTGGGCAAGAAGACTGCAAATTGGTTCTTCAGTTCAACCACAATCCTTGTACCATACTTTGTGCGAACTTTGCGAATATTGGGAACTGTGTACTTCTTTCATCAGTCAGAGAGCCGTTTCGTAGGCAAGACCCCATCCATACCGCCAACTTCATCGATCATTTTGAGATCCATTTTCTACAGAGGCATTTTTTTCTTTTTTCCAGAAGTTTCACTTTTACTAGAAGTTTTACTTTCATTAAAAGTTTCACTTTCACCAGATGGCTAACTTTGCACTCTGTTCGACGATAAACTGAACTCGTCGAGCCCTGATGCTGCTTTTGTAGGCCATTATCCCCACTCTGCCTGCATTTCAGAAAGATCGTAGGTAGAGTGGGGATGATGACTATTAAAAGCCAGACTGGAGCGAGGCGCAGTCATTCCGTTTTTGAACTCAGAGTGATGAGTAACTAAAGTGAATAGTGAATTGTGAAAAGTGATTGGGTGGAAAAGAAAAAAATAATGAAATTAATAGTAAGTGAGAGAAAGAAAAATTAGAGGAGTGAGAACTTCAACAGTGACTTTTAGCTTGAGGCAAAGATGCTGCTCAGCGAGTGCACGAAACTTGTTCGTGACATCGAGGATGCGCTAAATCTGATGTTGTTGTCTAGTTTTACACCCTTGGACAAGGTGAACCGGTGGAGAAAGGAATGTTTGCTGTGTTTAAAGACCGTGAGGAAGGAGTTGTATAGAAAACCACCGCTAAAAAAAATTCAAAAACGAAAATGCCTGCATCTTATCGAGAATAAGGCATTCTTAAAGCTTGTTTTGATTTATTGTCAAAGAAAGGGAGCGGGGTACAAAACAAACAACAAGAACGTAATGAAATTAGCAATCGATTAAAATGGATTAACGTCAACAAAGCATTCCATAGCCGAGTAAAAATATGCGTTGTTGCAAATCTAGTTCACAAGGATGTTCTTGCTTTCCTGGATGACGTTCAAGTTCTAATCGTTGCATATGTGGGTCGAGTCATGGTGAACATAGGACTTTCAAAATAAACACTGTGCCTAATGAATATTATCTAAAGATTGGTAAGGAGAAGCCTGCTGTGAGGAATTTCAAATCACCAAACAAAGCGATATACGTCACTACGGATTTGAAGTGACGGTTCACTAACAACGTGAAATACCCTATCTTGACTAGAACGGAGGAGTTGCACGAGAAAGACCCCGGATGACTCTGCATTCAACTCTTAACTCCGAACTAAACATTAATAAACTGAAGCCTATGAAAGGCAGTTCTCATATTAAACTTCCCAAGCGAATTGAGGAAAAAAGCGAGTGTTAACGTGCACAGCAAAGACGACAACGAGTGCTTTAAGTGGGCTGTATTATCGGCTATACATTCAAACAATAAAAATCTGTACATGCCTAACCGCGTGTCCAGCTACCAGCAGTACAAGGATCAATTAAAATTTTCCAAAATGAAGTTTCCTGTTAGATTTTAGGATGTTTCAAAATTTTAAGAACAAAATGGTATCTCGATCAATGTAAATGGCCTAATCAAGAAGCAAAAATTCTCTGTCGTTTCTCTTCATCTCACTTAAAAAAAAAGAGATAGTCACGTGAACCTTTTGCGAGTTGAAGAAGAGTATCTTAGCGAGGACAGCAGTGATGAAGAAGAAGACAATGAACAGGAAAGCAGACCTCAATCATTCAATTTCCATTACATTTGAATAAAGGATCTTCTTTGATTACTTAGCCGCCAATTATTGAAACATGATGGAAAAAAATACATCTGCGATCGATGCTCGCACTATTTTTCAAGTATGGAAAAGCTGGTTGCTCATACTGAAGATTGTAAGAAAATGGATAACTGCAAAATCGTGTTACCGAAAAAAAAGATGTGGAACCTGCAAAGTGGTTTGCTCTAGAGTTGCGGCAAATTACAAAAGATTTTGATGAAATACTATCACCTTCAATACCAATGCAGAGACTGACACCAGAACAATGTAAAGCATTCGTAGAAGCCACCACTTGCCACATTTATGGAAAGCCACTACATCTAACAATGGAGAAAGTTCGCGACCATTTTCACTTGACCGGAATGTACCGCGGTATTGCGCATGAGCATTGTAACCTAGCATATCAAGACTCAAACATCATTCCTGTTGAGTTTCACAACTTGAGTGGGTACGACGTTCACTTTACCATCCGCGAAATTGCAACAAAGTATGTTCAGGGAACACAGATAAAATTTCGATTTATTGACTCCTTCTGATTCATGGCTTCATCATTGGAAAAGTTAGCGTCATACCTCACCGAGCACAAAATTGTGAATGCAATGTTTCCGGGTATTGAAAGAGAGAAAATTGAGCTCCTTACGAGGAAAGGTGTTCCTTCCTGTGAATACCTGGACTTGAGACAGAGACTAAAAGAAACTTAACTGTCACTAAGAGAAAAATTCTAAAGCACATTAAACCATTCATAAATATCCGATGGTGATTATGCATATGCACAACAAGTATGGTGTGCATTTAATCTTAAGACCTTTGGCGAATACGTGAAACTATACATGAAGACTGGCGTGCTGCTGCTGGCTGATGACTTCGAAAGTTTCCGAGAACAGTGTCTCCAGGCTTACGACCTTGATCCGGCACACTACTATCCTACTCCTGGTTTGACTTGGAATGCCATGCTCAAATATACAAAGATAAGATTGGACCTTCTCACTGTCGTTGATATGCTATTGATGATTGAGCAAGGCAAAAAGAGTGGAGTGAGTCAATGCCCTAACCGATATAACATTGCCAACAACAAGTACATAATAGTTTTAAACGAAAATGGGGAGATCATCTACATTGTATATTTGGATGCAAACAACTAGTACGGTTGGGCAATAGGACAACCCCTTCTTTAAGGTGGTTTCGAGTGGGTGCTTAACGTTTACGACAATTTTGATTTTAATGTTCCAGATGATTCACCCATTGATTAAATTTTAGAAGTAGATTTGTAGTATCCATCAAAGCTTCACGATGAGCTCAATGATTTACCGTTCTCTTCAGAACACTCGAAACCACCTGGGTTCAGCCAGGAGAAGCTCCTAACTACTCTCCTACTGAAACGAATGTACGTTCTTCATTACAAAGCTCTAAAGTAAGCTCTAGCTTATGGACGTAAGCTCATTAAAATCCATAGATTACTTCAATTTAGGTTGTCAATGTGGCTCAAAAATTACATTGACCTAAACACTAATCTGAGAAGTAACACAAAAAATGATTTTGATAGGCAAATTGTTTAAACTGGTGAACAATGCAGTTTACGGCAAGACAATGGAGAACGTACGTAAACATGTGAATGTAAGACTCGTGACAAAGTGAGAGGGTAGGTATAGAGCAGAAGCCCTCATAGCCAAACCGAATTTTCATAGCCGGGCAATTTTCAGCGAAAATCTTGTGGCTATAGAATTAGGAGAAATGGAAGTTTTATACAACGAGCCAATCTATGTGGGTCTTACTGTGCTGGATGTGTCGAGCATTCTTATTTATGGTTTTCACTATGACTACATGCGTAAAAAATATGGTGATAACTGTAAACTCTTGTACACCGATACAGACAGCTTAATATATGAAGAGAAATGTGAAGATCTTCACGCCGACATAGAAGAGGATATTCATAAATTTGACACATCCGATTATCCCCCAGACAATATTTTCGGAATGCCGCAAGTCAACAAAAAAGCTGTAGGTCTTATGAAAGATGAATGTTCTGGTCAAATTATTACGAGATTTGTTGGCTAGCGGAGCAAGATGTACAGCATCCGTGTGAATAAAGAAGACTTTGTTAAAAAAGCGAAAGATGTAAAAGAAAAGTTGTGTAGAAAACTATTGATTTTGATGATTACCTGGCGTGCTTGCGAAATTCAGTTATTCAAACTAGAACGAAATATATGATCAGAGCTAGACTGCGCAACGTCGAAACCGTTAAACAATCAAAGACTGCATTGAGACAATCAAAGACTGCATTGAGTCCTTATGATGACAAGCGGCACTTGTTACCTATTAGTACAGAGACCCTCGCATGGTGACATTATAGAATTAGCGCAATGGATGTTGATGACGTTTCAAGTGATAGTAACGAAGAGCTGTCAGATCTCCTGGCAAAAGATTAGACTTTAGTTAAAGATAAAAATTGTTAGGTTTCCTTACTGTAAAAATTGTAAATAATAGTTATGAGGGTT
The DNA here is from genome assembly GCA_032362435.1 of Melikaiella ostensackeni. NCBI lineage: Eukaryota > Metazoa > Arthropoda > Insecta > Hymenoptera > Cynipidae > Melikaiella > Melikaiella ostensackeni. The sequence goes on from JAUMHM010017352.1 coordinate 6,338, forward strand.
ATCGTGAATAAAAACAAGATATGTGTTTAGAATTGCTTTTTCGTTATTTTCAAAAAAGCTTACATCTAATCAGTACAAGCGTAGACATAGTATTACAAATCTCACAATTCTGTTTAACATTGATTCAACGTTGGTTCATCATTGGTTCAACATTGATGCATCGTTGGTTCAACATTTCTCAGAGTTGATTCAACATTGCACGGTATGAGGGCATTCTTGCGGTCTTAGACAAAAAAAACCCACACATTAGTATAGCTAGCTTTATTACAAAAAAAAATTAACCTAAGATAGTCCGAAGCTAGTATTTCGAAGTAAACAACAAAGAAAGAGATTGATCGTTGAATCGAGATATAAAAATCAAATAAACATGAGAAACTACCTGAAATTGAAATATCACAGGGAGTGGGGTTACCGATTGAATAACTGTCAAGACCATTTGAATCTAATGTTAAAGGACTAGTATAAGCGTTTATTCAGGGGATAGCTAGTGAAATTATACTTAAGATGATAACTGAGGTTAAAAAAATCCTACTTCATTCTACTCTCAATCTTTCCACTTTGTAGTCAAAACCCATTGAAAAAGACAAGAGATCATGAATTTATTTTAAAGAAAATGGACGCCACATAGCTTGAGAGAATTCCGAAAGGGACTAGATGCCGTAACTTCTCGATTTGACATAATTTAGGCGTGAGATTACACTGGCTTTATTATCAATTTCACCACAGTAAACAAGGAACCAATATAATCACAAGAATAACATGTGAGGAACGCTTTCGAAGCTGGCGAGGTGTTCTGGAGTAATCGGTTCTAAGCACTTCATACTTAAGACTTTAGAGAACACTTTTAGACCAAAACACTTGCCAAAATTTAACGATTCTAACCTTCAATTAACACGATAATAAATCCGAGGACGGAACTCCTCTCATTCGAAGAGAATCTTCTTTTACTTTCTTTACTTGTCACGATGGCTTGTGGAAATCAGTTCACCACCATGGCTGCCAGACCGAGAGTGAGGAAGCTATCTCGTACCGGAAGAAAGGTATATTTCGATAATGGATTACCATTTATTCTGACGATGAATATCCAATTAGATGCTACGCACGAATCATGAGGTCGCCTATCGAGCAATACCTTGAGTTCAAAAACTCGTGTCAGTTCGGAAAGGCACCCTGAGCTGTGATTAAATTTTGACAAAGTTCCTTTTCATGGCTCTTAATTAAGTTCACTTATTAGCGCACTGGTTCAAATGTCTTTAAACAATCGCTGGGTGACATTTCAGTGAGAGAATAACACCAAATAGGACATTCTGAGATCTTACGGAAACACAGGGCCCCGTAGGAAATAGAAATTCTTAACGAATGTAAACTTCTCGAAGACGACGGTGCTAGAATCAGTGTTCTAGTGGGAACACTTCCAGAATTCCATCTCATCCTCTTCTTCTTCATCGGTTTTCCTTACAGCTTCATTTTGATCAACTTCCTTCTTAATTGAAGGATAAGATATTTCAACCAGTTTCTGCAATGGCAATCTTTTCAGTGGCTTCGTTACTCATTTTGAATATTCGATGTTTACTTTAAATCGCTGCACTAGCTTTTGCGATTTTACGGAGTCAGTATTCCAACATGCTGAACGTAAGTCATGAAATTGATAATGAGGCATGTCAGTGTTCACATGATCATTATACACATGTCTCAAATTTATTTCATCCTTCTTGAAAAGTATCAGCAGATTGACGTAATCTCGGACCAGATGTTTAGGAATTTGAGTATAAGTTTGATATAAGTAAAAACTGTCAACATGAACATATCTACCCATAGAGAAAAAGTCTTTAACGTTGTCCTGTTGTCCTGATGGTCCGCAAAATACTGCACGTATGCTGTCTGGTACTAGGCTGCGATGTCGTTGCACCCTTTTTCTCTGATTGGTTGAGGGTGTCGTAAAACTACTAAAATGTCACGCCGTCATCATCGAGGTAAAGAATTGGTCAACAAAGTCATCAAACACTTGCCGTTTGAGTTGCACTTGTCTGGCTATCAGTACTGTGGTGCAGGTACTAAGCTAGCCAAACGACTTGCTAGAGGTGATCCCGATATCAATGTTCTAGACGCAGCGTGTAAAGAACACGACATGGCATACTCGCGAAATCATGAGAACGTTGAAGCAAGAAACGCTGCAGATCCAGTATTAGCCAGTGAAGCTTGGTAGCGTTTTTTTGCTAAAGACGCTAGAATTGGTGAGAAAGCAGCAGCACTGGCAATAACGAACGCGGTAAAAGTTGAAGCAAAACCCGGTATGGGGTTGAATAAGCAACCTATTTCGAGAAAATAACCCAGTTTCAAGAAGGGGAAACTCAGTTTGAAGAAGAAACCAACTTCAAAAAACAAACTAATAGCTTTCAGGAAGGTTGTGAATGCGGCTGAAAAAGTAGTGAGACGAAGTAGTGATGCGAAAGTTGCCATCAATTCTGCACTCAGAGGTGCGTAGGAAGCTATCAAAAGTGTGGTGTTTTGCCACTGAAGACTGACAAGGGCTGATGGAGTTACAGCTGTTACTGCTACAACTCTAATGAGTAATGCCATTTGCTATTTGCTATTTGTTTGATGAAGTCCGCTATGAACTCAATGGTATTGAGATTGATCGTTGCAAAAATTCAGTCACACTAGCACCATAAATGGCTACGTCTTTCTCACCCCTGGGCAAATTTATTTTATAGAGAATGCAGGATGGATAGATCTCCCGGACGGAACAAGACGTCTTACCAATGATGAGGGATACTTTGATGTAACTACACCACTCAGTACGATCTTGGCATTTGCTGAAGACTACCGAAAAATAGTTGTGAGCACAAAACGTGGACTTATCCTGATAATGTCACGCAGTGATTTGAATGCCATTATTCAAGAAGGACAACAGCCAGGAAACGAAAAGCAATTTAAGATCACAATTCATTAAGTGGAGTGGATGATATCATATGTAATAGCTTCAGATGAGCAAGAGATACAGTTGCGGAACAGTTGGAAAAATCACGTTACATTATACTGGGTTTCGAGACAGGTAGAAAGGATAAGCGATTCAGATATGCTAATCGCTTCGATCACTGCAATATAACCAATGTCAAGGTGTTCCTGAATTTATAGAACTATCCACATGACAATTTGAATCTGGACATTGGCCATAATCAGTTTGCACTACTATATGAGATGTATGTAATTTTTCAGACAGCCTACTATGATAAAGAGCCTGAACCAATGTTAAATGAAAGTGATTTCAAAGAATACGTTCCTTTCAGTGTCATTGATTGCTCCAAAGAAAATGAGTTTCTCAAACAGGCCTCAGTGGATGTCCGTTTGGAATTTGAATCAGCAAATAATTTCCCCGCTGAAACTACAGCCTACTGTCTAATTAATCATGACCGTGTTATTCAATACCAACCCTTCAGTGGTAGCGGGAAGAAGTTGACTTAAGATGATAGTGGTGGGGGTTATGCTAGTGGCGATGGGGGTAGTGACGGCGGCGGTGGGGAAAAAAGCTATAAAAGAGATGGTTTCAACAATAGAATTCAGTTTTCATCCATATGGACTTCGTTATCGACGTGCAAGGCTTCAAGAAGCCCATCAACCAGTTCGTCTTCAAGGAGTTGGCTATACTTCCTTTTCAGGAAGACGGTCTAGAGAGGACTCTGGTGACATACCCTATGAAGAAGTGAAACTTGTGATCCAAGAAAAACTATGTGACGCTCGTGCAGTCTACGTCAAAGGATTCGAAAAGAAAAGAATTGTTGTTCCAGTATATGCAAAATGTGTATGATTTGGAAGATGTAGGCTGTTCCTCGCTAGAAAAACTGTACAATACAGTTTCAACGAAATAATATCACAACGTTCAATGCTGTAATGCAAGTTACGCAGTTCGAAATGATCTTGCTCTCAAGACCTGGTTCATTTCTCTTGCGGATCAGCCGACTATTAGACATTACTCTGGAAGCAGAGCCAATGACGATGATACAACCGAAAGTATTAATGCTACGGATACTTTCTTGAGCAACACAACGCTCGAAGACTTTCATAACCGTTGCGAATTTATGTTTTAACTACATTCACTTTTGTCTTATTATAAGTTAAGATTTTCTCTTGTAAAATTAGGCTAAGTCTTTTTTCTTGAATAAGCCAAACATTTCATTTCACATCGAGTGAAGATTTATTCAAGTTTATCCGGTTAAGAATTAGTTAAGCTCATTTCACATTGGGTATCTTTCTTCCCGGCGTTAAACATAACAAACATCGTTGGGTTGAATTCTAAATCCAAATATCGCTTACTGTCAGCGGTGGACAATCACAGACATCGTCGGGCTGCATTTTCAATGTTGGACTTCATTTAAACATCGTTGGGTCGAAATTAAATTTTTGCGCTGGTCACATATCGTTGGGTTGCATTCTTCAAATTTTGCGCAATCTTGTGTCTTTTGACACTAGATAAATGAGCATTTCACGTATAGGTTAAGTTGAGTCGGCTTGAAATCAGTTAGACTACAGCGGCCGTTATGATTAGATGTGTCGATGCCTCTACATAGAACAAGAAATATCGAGACAATTCGTCATACGTTGAACCTTCTAGAAACTTCGATGTATGGAAAATCGTCAGAGATCTCATCCATCAACGTTTCTAGAAAGTTCGGCACCCCGAATATATCCCACCTAGATGGAAATTTTGATCACTTTCGTATGAGTTAAGTGTAAGTGGAATTTCCCGCCATCTTCTGCTGTTATCGATGAATTATAATTTAGCACGGACACGAACCACTAGCGGGGTTGATTTTCAACGTTAGGGGCAGAAGCCCAAAAATCGAAGTTGGTATTTTTGTGGAGCCCAAAGAGAAGAGATTGTATTGACACTGTAAAATTTTCAATAAGATTATTTTTCGGCAAAGACATACCTACGTGGTACAATGGGGGTAGTTCTTAGCCATAAGGGTTAGGGCCCAAAAATCGAAGTTGATATTTTTGAGGAGCCCAAAAATCAGACTCTGTTAACATTGCAAAATTCGGAAACAGATTATTTTTTGGCAAAGTCGTATCTACGTGGTACAGAGGGGTTGCTTTTGCCATTAAGGGTTGGAGCTTGAAAATCGTAGTTGGTATTTTTAAGAAGCCCAAAAATAAGAGATTATATTGACACTGTGAAATTCTGAATAATATTATTTTTCGGCAGACATATCTGAAGCCTGTAGTGCAGCAGCCCGTCTTACACCGAAGGAAGAGGCATCGTTGTTTCGATTTTGAAATTTCACGCTCTTGGAAATACTTAGATGAAGCAGTTATTAATTTTAGTAACATGAAATTATTTTCAAAATTCAAATTTGTAAATTTACTTCAATATATACAGTTAAAATACTTTATTTGAAATAATAGAACCACTTAATTATTAGAAAATTTTAAATGCGATAGCTCCTCATGTTTCAATTCTTCTAGAAACTTCAATGTATAGACAATTATCAGAAATCTCATCCATCAACTTTTCCAGATCGTGAGATTTCTAGAAGAGACTGCCACAAATTCACAGGGAAGAAATACTCGTAGCTAAACAGACAAAGAAGCTTTTCGAGAATGACGGAATTGTGACCTCAATGTCACCTTACAATTCTCCTGTATGAGTAGTTCCAAAAAAATGTAGAACAATTTTAAGAGTTGGCAGGGCAGTATAGAAGATTTTTTGCTAACTTAGCACGTACTGCTTAACGGCTTACAAAGTAGCTATTACTTTTTAATGGAATGAAGAAGCGCAAAAGGCATTTGATAAATTGAAAGATGTTTTGCGTTTTTGTGTTCACTCTTGCAGTATTCCGAATTTGCCCAGCCGTTTGTTCTGACCACGGATGCTCTTGATTATACTTTGAGAGTAATACTGAGCCAAGGTCCTATAGCACAGGACCAGGTCCAGGTGGACCAGGGTGTCTTCGTCTGACTCCGAGTATCCTCCGTTTGGAAATTTTAGAGTGTTGAGAATGGCATCTGGGTTTCGGGAAAGAAGCTTGTCCAGTCTAGCCGCCTCTGTCTCTTTTTCGATATCTGTCCGAAATTTGATCCAGCTTTCTTGCTTGGCCTTACGTATTGCATCTCTGTACTTATCCCTCATCGTCGCGATTGAGGTCCATAGTTCTTTCGTTTTGCCAATGCTGTCACGTCTGAAACTCTCTCTGGTTTCCCTGCGAAGCTTTTCGAGGTTTCCGTTCCGCCAGAGCGTCTCCCCTGCCTTGTGGGTCCGAGGGTACGATGGATTTCAACGCGAACTCTATCTGTCAGTGATCTAAGAGAGTGGGTTCGTCCGAGACTCTTCACTTCTTCGCTTCATGCCTTATACTACCGGTACAGAGGGTGATGTCCATGACTTCTTCCCTGAACGAGTTGTGAAACGTCGGGGTATTCTTCACGTTGAGAATATCTAAATCAGTAGTTACTAAATATTCTAATAGGTCATTCCCTCTTGAGTGAGTGTCCGTGCTACCCCACAACATATGGTGAGAGATTGCATCGCACCCCAACAAAAGTGGGAGACCCCTTATCTTGCAGTATTATATCAGTGTACATACTTTCTCTAATGGGTCGGATTCATTGTCATACGGAAAGTAGACCGATCCTATGACCAGTTTCCCGATTCTTCTAAGATCTGTGGGTTTCACCATCGGATCTCTTCAACACAGTTCTAGCAGCCGTACAACGCTTACTCCCTTCTCCAGAATGCAGGCTTCTGGTTTGGACGCCTTGGGGTCCTTGTAACAAAAACCAGTCCCCCCTGATCCCCTTATGGTATTTTTAACTAATCAAGATTCTTGAATTAGAGAGATACCTGTGTGCCTCATAGCCATGCCGCTCTGCAGAACCGCAGAGGCGACTTTGCTGTGATGCAAGTTAATTTGGGTAATGGTTAGACCGGGAGCAACCATTTACGTCTGGCCCCGATCTTCCTCTGTCCCAACAGGCTCCTCCTGTCCCTGACTGGCAATCCCAAAGTTGATCTGGCCAAGGTGTTTGTGCTTTTCTCCTGAGGCCAGTCGTGCCTGACGGTTCGGCAGAACGATTCCTTTAGTGAGAGTTTGAATCCCTCCAGGCGTCGAAGGACCATCGATGGATCTTCCAGTTTACTTGAGATCCACGCCGTAGCCCTCAACATCCTTTGGAGCAATTCAACCCCACCCGCCTTGGAGTCTGCACCTTTCCAGGGCTTTGTCTTGGCCACTCTATTCTACAGCCAAGCTTTAGCCGTTGGGTCCGCTGCGACAAATATGAAGACTTTTTTCCTACAGAAGGTCTGAAATTTTGACCATTGATTTGGGGACACCCTCTCGAGTGCCCTCCAAGTGGCCTCCCTGAGTAGCTCAAACAGCTCCGCAGTGAGCATCGAGTGCAGATAGCTCGTTGCCGCCACCACCATCGTCAGGGGGTTAGTCCTCTGGACAGCTGTCAGTCCAGCCGCCGACGACTTTCTGTTTGCCGGCAACTGGGCTGGCTCATGCCTTTTTGTAGGCTCAGTCCCCCTCCCCAGTGGGGTGTCCTCTGAGCCCTTCCTTCTCTTCAGGGCCTCCGTGCTGGTTGTCGGCATTGTTGTTGTCGATGTTCCAGCATCCACAGCCGTAATTCTAGCATGCTGTGCTTGCCTCCTCAGTTTTCTTTCCTGAGAATCGTTGATGCCTTTCTTTTTTTGAAAGGACCTCTCGGCCACTCTTGTCTCCATAGCCTCAATCAGCGGGACCGTTGATCTGTCAGCTCTCAAGAGAGCCGGAGGTACAGCCGCCGTCTGAGTTCGGCTAGGCAGAGAGACAGATCGAGTGGAAAGGGTTGTGTTGGATCCATTCTGGCCCAACCCCTTTCCTTCTTCCGCCACCTCCCTTTCTTCTTCTTCCTTTAACTTTTCTTTATCAGGTTTGATTTCAATTTCACGAGAAGCTAGGAAAATAAACTGTCCGCTCTTGCAGAACCCTGCATGCAAGGATAAGATTGAATACTCGGGGAGGTCGTCCGATGTCCCCGAGAGGCTTTTGAGACATCTTCGTACCCCTAGGTGCCAAAGTGCCAGGGGCACGGTCACTCAACACCCCGGCTTAGGGGGGTGGTCACATTGAGGAAAACACTCAATGAATATCCGTTCGTGGGCCATCACACCAACGGAGGGCTGTTTCTTAGTCACAATACAAGCCGCAAGCTATTCCCGTCCTGATACCAGACTGGGGTTGGTCCCAGAGGGCTCTCGACCCAGGGATATAGCAATACCTGCGTTAGCTAGGCTCTTTCACCCTTCAACCGTACTACACTTATTCATTCCCACTCACCGGAGAGCCCGTTTATAGGGATCCTATCATCCATATTCATGCCCGCCGAGGGCCGTTTGGTCCTCTGTCCCGCACGCTTAAGCCTCCTCGCCAACTACAAGATGCTACAGCCCCTAGGAAAGGTTTCCTTAAATAGGATCCCTAACAAATATTTCAGTGTAATTTCATTTTGGTGTTATTTTGTTCGCGTTGTAAAAAAAGCAGTCCTTATGGGGTTGACCCTCTAGGAATATTCGTTGCGTAACCCTGTATTATAATTTTTTAACTCTTTTTTTCTATTTTATTTTCTATTTTCTTATTTTTATTTTTCTAATTCTTTATTTTCTTTCTCTTCGATTTTTCTAAGTGAGCTGATACAAGTGCCTAGTTAGTATCCCTCGGTATTACTTCAGACCGAATATTTGTGTAAAGATTTTTTGGTTGCTTTTTCTAAATAATCAAACTTCCCCTTTTTGTCTGTCATCGTAAAGATCGGTATTTTTTTCGAAGTTCAAGCGCACTAATTCTCTCTTCGCCCATCCCGCCGTGTGTGACATGCAAGCGAGCGCAATGATGGAGATGTCAAAGGGAGGAACCGCGGTCACTTACACAGAGTTAGACTCCCGCTAACGCACGGACGACTGCTCAAACCGCTAAATATATGTGCTAAATTAAAAGAAATTAAATTTTTTTATTTCATGGTTAACTTGTGTTATTCAAATGTATTCAGAAAAATATTGTTGCGACTGGGTACAGAAAGGGATTCAATTTAAGAGATAACTTCTACTGATATGGAGATTCAAACCGCGAGGACAAGAACGGAATCTAAAAGAATTCAATATTTGTCGAGCCACTCATACTATTGGATGTAGGAAATTTTCCAATACTCTTAAATGCAAGCCATCTTACCAAGTAATCTTCCCTAAGCTTTCCTTTGTTTCCGATAGGGCATTGATCGTCTTTGCATTGTGTAAAAATAAATAAAATTTGAGTATGAATCTATAGAAATAACATCAGAAAACAAGACATCGAAATATTTTTTTTTTACCTGCAATACTGTCTGCGAAATGCTTAGATATTGGTTTCAAAAGTCCAAATAAAAGATGAAAAAATAAAACAGAGACTTAAGTTCGGCAACGTTTCGAAGCTCACATGTTCCCTCATCAAGCCTGTGAAATATTTATTCATTATAGCAAACCATTTTTCTTGGGTTAAACAACCATGCAAATAACAAGTTTTCTTTTAAAAAAAGAATAGAAAATCAAAATCATAAACCATTAAAATGGAGTAAAAACCAAGGAACAAGAGTCGAAATAGAATTTTTTGTTCTAAAAGTGCAATAATTTAGTATGATAAGAAAATAATATAATAGATCGAAAACAATAATAACTTGAAAATAAGGAATAAAATGTTTACTTGAAGAGAATAGTCGATAAAGATGATCATACAAAAGTGAACTTGAAATTTGAAAAGTGACAATTATAAGGAATTTTTATCCTCCTCCAAAATGTCCAGGATTGTCCGACTCAATCACAATGTAGATCATTAAATTTTTTACGTAGATATTTGAAGATATATGCATGATTGATTTGCATTTTAATGTCAACAAAAGTTAACATTAAAAAGACTGTATAAAAGGAAAAGAAATATTAAAGTAAAATAACAACTGATAACAATGCAGCTTATCTTGAGATTAGGATTAGAAAATAAGTGCGTAATCTATAAATGATGTAAAATTATCTTACTAATGTTCAAATGCAGAAAAATTGTATCGAGTTTAGACCTTCCCATTCTATAAAAACTTTTATTTGTAAGTTACATATTAGTTATTTGATGTATTTAATATAGAGGAAAATCCCCATATTGATTAACTATTACTCATAAAATCACACAACTCAATGTCTGTTCCAAAAGTCATTCCTTGTCGGTGAATTATATGTGTTCTTGAAAGCATCAGGAACTGACACGATTTGAATTGAAGGAGAAATGTGAAAATTAAGATTTACGTAGAGAGCGATGGAAATCAGGTAATTTTGAGTTCTCGAATCTTAGATTGACAGTCTTTTTTTCTTTTTTAATAAAATAGGATTCAATAGTTAAACGTTTGTTTCAATTTATTTCAGTAGCTAAAATTTTTTGATGTTCAAAATCAAAATCATGTCCTGTCTCAATTCTGCGTCTTTCGAAAGCAGTCACATTATCTAGATTATAATTTCTACGTGTGTGTCTCTTAACTCTATAGTGTAAAGGTTTACCTGTATGTCCAATATAAAAACATTCACAATACAAACAAGCGGAAAATAACTTTAATCTCATTTTGTCGTTAAATGGTAGCAAGTTTGTCCGTCATTCCCAAGATATATGGAACCACTGCGAAACCTTTTAATTTATCAAATTCTTTTTCCCCCACTCGACCGTATATTTTATGGATTCTGATTTTTATTAATCTATTGATGAGGTTTATGGGGTAACCATTATCAATCAAAATCTTGTTTACTAATTTAATTTTGTTTAGTCTGAAATTAGATGAGGATAATTTAATCGCCCTATCTATGAGTCCAAAAATCATTCCTTTATTCTGTGACCAAGGATGGTGAGATAAAAAATATAGGTATCTACCTGACTAAGTCGGGTTATGGTACCAATTCGTGAGAAGGATATCTTTGTTCGTTCTAATGACTGATACATCTAAGAAATTGAGTGTGTCATTTTCTTCTTTTTCAAAAGTGTATTTAAGATTTGAGTCAAAAGAATTTAAGGTTTCTAAAACTTCATCTAGTTTTTATTCGGGAATAATCATGATAATATCGTCTACGTGTCATTCATAAAAAAGTACTTCAAAATTTAAGTTTGAAAGGCAGTCAATTTTAAGAGTATTCATAAGGATGTCAGCTACCACAGGTGATAGCGGAGATCCCATGGCAACTTCTTCCAATTGTTTGTATGAAATATGTGGATCTTAAACAGAACTCTATAGCATTTGAAAATTAATCTCTTGGAATAATATTGTGAGAAGCGATTTCAACTCATTTGTTTTTGATGCACTGTACTATAGAGCTAGATTAATTGAAAATTGTGGAAAGAAATTGACCACATCTAAAGATACAAGAAAATGTTGTTTAGGAATTTTAAAAGCTTTTACTTCGTTCACGAATTGCCAACTGTCTTTAACACGATGATTGAATTTTTCTGTTATAACTTTAAAAATATTAGCCAAATATTTAGCTAATTTGGAGGTAGGACTATGAGTATTAGAAATTATTATTCTGAGAGGGCATCCAGTCTTGTATATTTTAGGTAGTCCATATGCTCTGGGAATGACGGTAGCATTCGCTTCAAGTTCTTGAACTTCCTGAAATGAAATACATGAATTTCGATCCCATCTATTGATTATAATGTTATTAGATTTTCCCGAAGTGGCTGTGTACTCAAAATTTACTTCCTTGAATTTGGACTGGTCTGACAACAGATTTTGCATTTTTTCAATATATTCTGATATATTCATAGCAACAGTTGTATTCTCTTTATCTGCTCTGCAAAAAATTACATCAGGGTTTTCTTTGATAAATTTTATGGATGGGTTAAAATCTGAGTTATCTTGAAATTTTTGTTTATTCAGAATCTAAGAATTTGAAAAATTAAGAATTCTTTGAGAACAATGAACTCTTATTCCATTTTGTTTATCTAAGAGTAAATTCCAAATTCCAAATTCAAAAGAAGCTATAGATTCATGTGAAGGAAAATGTTTTTTATTAAAGGAATTAAATGCGAATCCTTGTCCTAACAAAACAACTTAAATTACTTCTTTAGGAATTATATATTTAGTTAAATTTTTGAACCAGAAGTCAGGGTTTTCAGAAATTACTTTTTGCTTAATCATTTTTTTCCGTTTTAGATTATTAAATCCATTAGTTAATTGTGTTTTATGTTTCGAAAATAATTTGTTAAACTTGATACTTTCAAAAATCAGAGTCACTGAAAATTCTAAAAGGTAAAAGTCTAATTAACCTGCCATGTAAAAATTTCATTTGTTGATTGATTTCAAATATTTCGCAATGTATGTCTCTGATCGCAATATCTGAAATTTTGATTTAAATTGTTTTAGAAAGTCTATTGATTCTAGCTTTGATAAAAGGATCATAAAATCTAAGGTTTTCAGATCTATTATAATTTTCAAAATGTCGTGGAATTATACCACATTTTCTACATTTAATTGAGAAAATTCTCTGATTTTTCGAATTAGCTAATCTGGTCCATAGACGAGAGAATTTTTGTAGAAGTAGTTTCAGTTTTACAGACGGGCGCGAAGCCCCGATGGGGCTCCCCTGGCGCTCAAGCTATAAAACCTATTGTGCCATTTGTAGAAGTAATAAAAATTGAAATCCAATGTGGGATCTGACCAACTCGTGAAAGCCTCTATCTGACTGTAGAGGAATTCCGTTTTGGTAAGAGTGCATCTCTTTTTAGTTTCGACCTCAATGTTTGTGTAATGCTTAGTTGTCGGTTTCAAAGGTCGAAATAAAAGATGAAAAAATAAAACAGAGATTTAAGTTCGGCAACATTTTGAACTTCATATGGTTCCTTATCAAGCCTGTAAAATATTTATTTATTATAAAAAACAATTTTTCTTGGGTTAAGAATCCATACAAATAACAACAATTATATCAAAAAATAAAATAGAAAATTAAAAATATAAACCATTAAAATGGAGTAAAAACCAACGAATAAGAGTCGAAAAAGAATTTTTTGTTTTAAAAGTGCAATAATTTATTAAAATAAAAAATAATATAACAAATCGGAAACGATAACAAGTTAAAAATAAGGAATAAAACGTTTACCTGAAGAGAACAGTCGTTGAAGATGATCATATAAAAGCAAACTTCAAATTAGAAAAGTGACAATAATAAGGAATTTTTATCCTTTCAGAAAATGTCTAGGATTATCCGACTCAATCACAATGTTGATCATTAAATATTTACGTAGATATTCAAAGATATAGTCATGTTTGATTTGCATTTTAATGTCAACAAAAGTTAACATTGAAAAGACTGTATGAAAGGAAAATGAAACATTAAAGTAAAATAACAACTGATAACAATAAAATTCATTTTGAGGTTAGGATTAGAAAATAAGTGAGCAATTTATAAATGATGTCAAATCATTTCACCAATGTTTAGATGCAGAAACATTGTATCGAGTTTAAACCTTCCCATCTTATAAAAACTTTTATTAGTGAGTCACATATTAGTTATTTAATATGACTAATATAGAGAAAAATCTCCGTACTGATCAACTGTCACTTTTAAAATCACAACTCAACGCCTGTTCCGAAAGTCATTTCTTGTCGGTGAATTATATGTGTTCTTGAAAGCATCAGGAACTGACACGCTTTGAATTTGATGAGAAATGTGAAAAATAAGATTTACATAGAGAGCTATAGAAATCAGGTAATTTTGAGTTTTCAAATCTTAGACGGTTAAAACCGTCTTTTTTCTTTTTTAATAAAATAGGATTCAATAGTTGAATGTTTGTATAAATTTTTTTCAACAGCTGAAATTTTTGGATGTTTAAAGTCAAAATCATGTCCTGTCTCAATTATGTGTCTTTCAAGAGCAGTCACATTATAATGTTGTAATAAAAGTGCTCGAGCAGGAGCATCCGCTATGAAACGTCTAAAGTTCATATCAACTTGTCGACCATTGCACCTAAATCCTTTCTTTGAAATAGTTTCAACGTCTCCTACTGAACGTCTCGTAAAGTCAATTACATTTCCTGGTTTCTGTTTCCCTTTATATATTCCTATCACCCCTATTGGACAATTCGAAATATTTGTAATTTTAATTTGAAGTGGCCAAACTGAGTATTTTTTATTCAATAACCCACCATCTGTGCGTAAATCAATGTAAAGTTCAGAGGGATTACTCTCGCAGCATTTACGTATTAGCGTTCTCAAAGTAGCTTCTAAACCGAATCGAATGTACTCTCCATTCGAAATTTTTTCAATATCTGGAGAAATCTTGGGTGTTTGTAACAATGTTTCAGTAGAACGGGGAAAAAATCAGATGAGTGCGTTTCTTCAAAGTATTTTAAGTATTTTAAAATCAGTATCATCCGAGTCATTGTGATGAATAACATTGGACGAAACTGCAGGTCTGTCCTGACACGCATCAATATCATTCACAATTTGATCGATATTGCCCTCATTGTCGTTTTCTAAATGATTATCAATCAACGGTACTTCGGAATCACTTATTTCATCGTTGACATGATAATTAATTTCTTCAATTTCGGGTGTGACATTTTGATAAGTTCGTACATTTTTGTTCGCGTCATTGACATTTACCTCTCTATTTTCAACAGTGAAAATATCGGGATGTTCTGATTCGTCAACCGTTCCGGTGCATCTTCTTAGAGCTTCGAGTCGTCATCGTTGTCTGTCACCAAGCTTGTAGAATGGTATCCGTCGAATTCGGCTTCGTTGGGCAATCGCATGTTTTTCCATTGTTTCTTCTTTTATACAGGACATCGTTATTACATGTTCCTCGGTATCATTTCTTGGTATTGTTCCACGATACTTTTCGTTCCTCCGTATTATTTGCTCTTCGATGTTTTTCTGATTCTATCTGCAAAATATGTATAACGTAAAAGTAATACAATCACAAATCGACAAAATCAATTGACAGTTCAATATCAATTATTATTGTACAGTTCGACATTAGTAAAAGTAATACATTTTCTATATTAAATATTGTTTCATCGATTTCACATTTTTCGCAATATTACGAGAAATAATTACAAAAGCTATTTAAGTGATTTTGTTCCTCAGCAAATATTACCTTAATTATATTGAAACTTACTTTTACTTTACTTATTTCCATCGTTGCCATTGTTGTAATCTTCTTTAGCATTTCGTAACACGACTGGTAATAAATCGCGTTCTTGGTCATCGATATTGTTGTCGTCTTCATTGGGTAAACCGTCTTTGCCTCCATTTAAATGAGCTCCATCGCAAGATTCGTTGCTCATATTGTTATTGATGATATCCTGTTGTCCACGGAAATTACCCAGACGTGAACCATGACGTGAAGTCACTGACTGTCCATTTTCATTTCGCCTCGTTTATGTTGAAAACTCAAAACAAACGTTTTTGCAACGCGACGCTGTACGTCAAAAACATTCCGCTATCAGAATTGAAGAGGTGAGAATAAAAATGGTTGTGTTTTTCAATTAGGGATCGTCCATAAACTGCGTGACGCGTTTCTCTCTGTCATTTTCGTTCTAACCTGAAAATATATGTTTGTCCTTCCAGTAAACGAGTTCGTTGCTGCGATGTTTCCGCAACATCGCGGAAACCTTGCATCTCGCAGTAACATTGCGGAAACATTGCAGCGATTAACCTTGTTTACTAGGCTGTTCCAATAGCATCACGTAATTTATAGACGATCCCTTATTGTGTACATTTTACAATAAAAATTGCATTTTCATTCGAATCGGAAACAAAATATCACTCGATTTGTACATTTATTAGACATTTTTATCATTTTATTTGTTCATCTTCATGATTATTGCTCTTTTCTAATAATGAGAATAATCTCAAAATTTTTGTCAATAATTCACCTGATTTTTTTTTGTTATCTTATTTAAAAAAAGTTTCCAATGAAAATGTTGAGTTTTTTTTCTCACTTCATCGACGCTTCTCTGCGCAATCAAAACTTTTCCGAAACCGGGAACGGCGTTCATCACGCCTCTCGGGAACAATGTTATCAGGAATAATCGACTTCAATTGGATTGTTTTCAGAATTGCATCAATTGACCAACGATTCAAGCAAGACAAAAACAATCACAAAAATGACGGACAATGGCGAAAGTGGATCCTCTCCTGAGAGACCAAAGCGGAAATCATTCATGATGCAGTCCGACAGTGACGAAAATGAATTCTCTTTTGAGAGACCAAAGCGAAAATCATTCGTGATGCAGTCTCATACTAAGGAAAATGAATCCTCTCCTGAGAGAATAATACGGCACTCGCAACGCACCCGAGCCAAGAAACCGAGTCGATATTGCACGACTGAATCGGACAACGCTACACGTACCTATAAAAGAAGGAGGAATCTGGGTAGCATTTCTAAAAACCTAGGTCGTGGAGGTCATCGAGGTCGCCTGAAGATGTACACCACGAAACCAAGGGGCAGAGAGGCTGGCGGAAGCAACTCTTCGGGGAACATTGATAATAAAATTCGACTGATACATCTATTTTAATTTTTTTTTAAATATTATACGAAGAGCACAATGAATAACTTTCTGAAATTCAGGAAATACAAAAAAGGTTTGGAGAAGCTCTGGATATTTTGATAGAAGAAGATGTTGACAAATTCAGGAAGGAAATGAATTCCCCAGTCGAAGTAGGTTTAAAAAAATTATTTTAAAGATTGCATGGGAGAGACAGTTACGAAAATAATAAGATATTCTTGATTTCTAATTTTTTTGTTGCAAAACTAGCATCGACCGAAGGAAACGTTAGCAACGATCAACGATTGGACGATACTAATGGTGCTGGAGGAAATGACCGAACTCCCGACGATGAGAACATCATTAATCTGCCACCTGGTAAAATTGCCATATAGAAAAGCAATGAAGAAATTAAAAGAGAATAATGATGATAAAATTGGTATGTAGCACGCACTTCAACGCCGATAACTGTTGAACGTGAGAGGGAAAGTAACAGCGATACCTACTTTGAAAACAACGACCATCACTCATCCGAGAACTATCTGGATAATTTCCTTGGAAGACAGGATATCATCAATGACATTCTGAGCGACGAATCTCGCGATGGAGCTCATTCAAATGGAAGCAACGATGGTTTACCCAATGTAGACGACAACAATATCGATGACCAAGAACACGATTTATTACCAGTCGGAGTACGAAATGCCGAAGAAGATCATAACAATAGCAACGATGAAAGTGGTCACGTCGTGCCACAAGAAAAAGCTGTATTCGACCCAATTAGAGACGGAAGAAATGAAAGAGAGCGGTGAGAGAATATGCTTATAATTTTATAGAAGAAGCGGAAAACCTAAATGTTTGTTTTAAACCTACATTTTGGGTAAATTCTTGTTCTAGGGATTTGCAGCCTGTTATCCCACAAGAAATTAGAAATAACGGCACCCGAATAGGTATACGAAGTTGTACGATTCCAAAAAAACTACAATTACTTCCCTGTGAATCAGTAAACGAAGTAAACGAACTACAGAAATAAACAACGAAGATGAATAAAAAGTGGTGAGTATGTTGCTGAATTTTTTATCGTAACTGAAGTTCGATAATATATGATTTTTATAACGATCAATGTTTCATAATGTGGTAGATGTGGTTAATATTTTAAATAACAAAAAACATTAAGAACTTCATTTGTGCTTGAGTGTAATAATATTTTCAATTAAAGAAATGTCTGTTTCGATATCACAGGTGCAGTATTTGAAGCATCAAGGAGGATGTAGTGTCAAAGAGGCGGATTGAGTCGGACAATCCTGGACATTTTGGAGGAGGATAAATATTCCTCATAATTTTCACTTTTCAAATTTGAAGTTCGCTTTTATATGATCATTTTCAACGACTGTTCTCTTCAGGTGAAAATTTTATTCTTTATTTTTAACTTATTATTGTTTTCGATTTATTATATTATTTTCTTGTTATACTAAACTATTGCACTTTTGAAACAAAAAATTCTTTTGATGCCAGAGCTCAATGTGTAGTGAAATTTTTCAAAAATAATTCTAGTATGCACTACAACATTCCTATATTGCACTGAAAAAATGATCTTAACAAAGATTCTCAAATACAGAGAGTATCAACGAGGTAATCTTACGCCAGATTGTTGTATTTCCATTTACGAATGCATAGAGATACGAAATACCGAAGATACCGAAGTAGACTATAGTGTAAGCTATCAAAAGGGCATAGCTCCTGCATATAGATTTTTGATTTTACTTGGATGTCAAAAGGCTCTTACTTAAGGCGCTGAGATATCGCGCAGTCACAATATCCCCCACCTGCGCAGAACATTTAAGTGGGGAGCTGAGACTGCGAAAGCATTAAGAGGGTCCGATGCGGCGGATGAAATCGGCATTCGTGAGCTTGAAGGCGAACTAGCTTAGCGAATAAATGTGATTTAGAGAAGTTACAAAAAGAAATATCCAAAGAGTAGATCCATAGTTACGCCTTGAGGTGCCATTCACTACATTTCTAAAGAGATAGGATAGATTTTAGGAAGTAAGTGGCTTGAGGGACCATTCACTTAGTTTAGCGCAAATGAGTAGAATTGTAGGAAGTAAGCGCCTTGAGGGGCTATCCATTATATTTCGACGAGACTGAATACACTCAAACCCCAGTTTAGAGACCGTGACGAGGGTACCCTCCATGGTCTCGGTTTCTTACCCGAGGTTCTCCAAACCGTAAATAATCAGGGACGTGCGAACCATTTCCTAATATCACGCAATCTCCGAACGTGAGTTCGAACCTGAGAACACGCACTCTGCGCCTTTATCTATACGCTGCTGGCATTTCACGCTTGGTTGAACACCGTCTCTCGCCCCGCGCACCGGAGAAACTGGTTTTGACCAGCAGTTCTAGAGTCTTTAAGCCGGGGATTTCTAAACCAGAATTTGAGTGTAATTATGTTTAAAGCTGCTGCGATTTTTTAGAAATTTACTTTCAAAATGAACATAAGATTCGCCTCGGACGTGTGTTC
The DNA here is from genome assembly GCA_032362435.1 of Melikaiella ostensackeni. NCBI lineage: Eukaryota > Metazoa > Arthropoda > Insecta > Hymenoptera > Cynipidae > Melikaiella > Melikaiella ostensackeni. Next base: position 25,391 of record JAUMHM010017352.1, read on the forward strand.
TTTTCCAAAGAAAATAAGGCGACACGTATTTTACCATTTTGAGAATGAAATCAGATACCTGAAGTTATGAGTATATGAAATTTCAGCGTGGTTTTTCAAGAAAACACAATCTTCAAAATTAATAAAATGGAGGCGGTTTTCCTAAAAATACTAAGAGTTGATCTCCTCAAAAACCCCACCTTTTTTTTGCTACATTTTTTTCGCTAAATGAGTACTTCTACAAAGAAGAAATTCTCTGAGTTTCATGCGGGCGAAACCTCTTTTGTGGTTTCTTCTTCGAAAAATTTAATTTTCGCATTGTTCTTACAAACAACGGTCGTTTCGATAAGATGATGAGAAAAAACTTTGCTTATTTCAAACAGTTCTACTTGAAAAATCTTTTAATCTTTTAAGATATCATGCATCTTTGCAAGAAGAATACGAAAATTTAATTTTTTGAGAAAAAATAATTCTCGTAGCAACGAAAATGATTTGGCCTACATAAAACTTACATTTCTTCTTCCTTACATGAGCAAAAATTGAAAAAAAATGTGATACAGTAAAAAATGTCTTTTTCCATAAAGTAACTTCCCATGTTTTTTTTTCCTTGAAGATCGAAATGAAATCTATTTTTTCATGAAAATTTTTTGTGTACTGAAAAAGGACACCCAAGAAGTTCACAATTCAAAAATAGACTTTGACACTACCTGTTTTTTTCGGCTCATTAGAGACAGATGTACAATGAATGTACACAACAGGAAGAAAACAGAGAAAATTCAGCCAGGAAGCAAAGTCGAATTTAATAGAAACACCCACTTTTTTTATTGTATCCAATATTTCTTGAGAATTCGTGCTTACAAGAAGGAGAAATTCTGTAAGTTTTATGCGAGCCAAATCATTTTTGTGGCCTCGAGAATTTTTTCTTTTTTGGAAAATTAATTTAAAAAATTTTTTTGCGAACGATGCACGATATCATAAAGGAGTAAGTTGTTTTTTTTTGGTAGAACTGCTCTAAATAAGCAAAGTTTTTTCTCATCATTTTGTCGAACTGATCGTTGTTTGTAAGAAACATGCGACAATTAAATTTTTCGAAAAAGGAATTCTCGTAGCCACAAAGATGGTTTGGCCTGCACAAAATTCACAGAATTTTTGTTTTTTGTAGAAGTACTAACAATGCAAAAGACAATTTTGCAAAAAAAGCTGGGGTTTTTGAGAAAATCGTCTCTTAGTATTTTCAGAAAAACTGCCGCTATTTTATTAATTTTCAACATTGTGTAACGACATTGTCGTAATTGAAATCCTTGCGAATTTAATCATTTTAAATATTAAATATTGGAAAGTTTTTAATTGAAATCCTTAGCAGTTGTATAATTTGATGTTAGAAACTTTCAATATTGAAAGAACTGACTTTTGTCCTTTGTCATTTATTGTAGGAATTATACAATTTCCTAAATAATATTCAATAAAAATGAAACGAATAGAATTGTGAAGAATCTTTTAAGGTATATGCTTGAAATATTGTTATATGTTCAATTCTCCGATTTAAAAACGTAACAATTTTCATAATTTTAAGAACTCTTCAATTTTGCGATATCAAAAATGTTGCTTTGAATTTCAATTTCTTTATTTTTTGAGAATGAAAGTAAAAAAGAATGTTCAATTAAATGCCTTCTTGAAATTGAAACTTTTTAAATTTAAACGCTTTATTTGAACTATTTGATATTTTTCAAAGCTTTCATTCTCAATGAAAGTTAAACTTTTAATTTAAAAGTATTAAAGTTGGTTAATATTTGACGTTGAGTTTCAATATTCTTTATTTTGATATTATGAAATTTGTAATGGCACTTTCAAGTTTATCATTGATTAATCTCAATCAATTGCGAATGCTTCTAAGCTAGGCAAATGTTAATCTACTTTTGTTTTTAGCGTTCAAACGTTCCCAATTTCAAATAGTGAAATTTTGAGAGTTACCAAATAGAGATTGTTCAATTTTAAACTCTTAAATTAAAAACTTTGAAAGTAAAGAATTTTCAAAGATTCATAATGTTAATTTTCAGGGCTATTGGTTTCAAATTATTCTTGTTAAAAATTGTTCAATTTTTGAGGTTTTTAATTTGAATGTCTGAATATTGAAGAGTTCAATTAAAATATTGAACAATAGTGTGTTATGTTTCAAAAGGTTTTACTTAATTTACGTGCAAAGATTTAAAGATTATCAAAAACTATTGTTTTTTGAGAACGAACTTTTCACATTTTGTAAGGCAATAATTCGCGTTAAAAAGTAATGATAATTTAGTAATTACGAAAAGTAATTATTGATCACAAATGAACATGAATTGTTTCCGAAGAATTTAAGTGAATAGGTACGGATTTATGAGAATCGCACACATTCAAGTAGCGTTCTCATCAACTGAAATCTGGCACGTTCCAAAATGTCAATGTTTTTAAACAAATTTACTCTCAATAAAAAATTTACACTTGTTCAAATTCTAGTGGTGCAAAATTCGAAATCATAGAAGCTACAAAAGGGGGACATACAGGTATAGTATTGCATATTTAATGTTTTTATACTGACTTGCCGGCCATTTTTCATTAAATTGCTTCTTCATAGAGGAAGCTTTGTAACGATGAAAATTTTCGAACTTCATTTTTTGACATATTCGCGCTTGTGTGAATCGAATAAGAATACTTTTTTTCTTTCGATTTTATATTTTTCTTAAAAATCGTTTTAGATGTAAATTTCTTGCAATTTTTATTATATTAAGACAAACAATTATACGTAGATTTTAATAAGATACATCCTTTTTAAGAAAAAAGTTTAAGGTTTATTCATTAAATGCCGTGAAAATGACAAAAAATGGATTTGAAAAATTGGAAATTAGAAATTTGTTGATCACAATATTGAAAGTAACACCAGGCTTTGTAGCCTCAATTTTTTTCAACAAGAGCTGATATTTTGTTAATATAATTTCATAGAATATTCATAGCTACCTCCATACACAAATTTTCACCTTCAAGATTTTTCAATTATTCCTTCGTAAGTAATTTTTTTTTATATCAGGAACAAAGTAACGCAAAAAGTACTAATTCTGTTTATTTTGACAACATGAATCGATTTTCGTATTCAGAAGCACTCTATGACCAAATGAAGTTATGATATGTACACATTCCTAAATTTTTCTAACGTCCGTAAGAGGAAAACTTTCTAAATTTAACAGGCCTCAGTGACATAATGGAATTACGATAGATACAGATTTGTCAATTTTTTTAACGTTTGAAGAATAACAAAATTTCAAGTTTTGAAATACACCAATATTTTAAGTATAAAATATATTCAGGTTGATGAAATGAATCTATCGAACTATACGAAAACCATCTATGAACTATGAAAAAAAAATCTATAATAATCATAATTAAGGACACACCTTATAATAAACGCGCTGTCCAAACTACTTTGCAACGGTTTCATAATTTGTTTCCAGTATAAAGTTCATTATGCTTAAGCATATTCTAAAAGTAAATTTTTTTTCCCCGAAACTAATATATTAGTCAATGACATAAAAGTTAAGGGTATCACGAAAATGCTCGTATGCATTTCTTTACAAATATACTTTTGTAAATGCAAGCTAATTAACGATTTATTTTCCACTTGTTTGAAACAGTAGTTTTCAGTTTCGTTATTTTATTCTGTGACCCAAAACAAAACATTTCGTGCCAAATTTTCAACCGTATACTTATGTTCATACACCTAAATTATTAACAACCATTCATGTAAACAATAAGAAACTGCTCTGAAAAGCCAAAACCACTCGACCTCCCCCCCACAATTAAAGTTTATGGAAGATTTTCATTATCAAAAAAAAAATGTACGAAGATATCTCAAGTCCGGGATCCGCACTAATGACATTTCGAATTAGCTTAATTCTCTGATTATGACTTAATTGTCAAATCACGATGATACCTGGAAGACATGATTGCAGGTAAGAATCCTACCTCCCAGACATGGCAACACCGCTTAAGATGAGTACGTATGGGGACGGCGATTTGTCAAGCTCAGCATAGAGGGCAGTAGTGCGTATGGAGATATGCCTTGTGCGCAGGCACAAGGCATAATGGAAAAGGAAGGAAGCGATGTCCTCCTTTATTTTTGCACCCGAATGCCACACACATACCTGGCATTTTGAAAATAATGCTAAGAAGAAACACCTCAACACTGCGTTATCACGGTCTAAAATAATGCAACTAGCAAACGATGTCGCCGTGTATGTTATATCTCCACGCGCACTAGCGTCCCTAGCGGCCGCAAGTGTCAGTCGCCGTTCCTATAGAGTCTAACGCGCTTCCTTATATATGAAGAAGTTCACTTCGTACATTCATTAACACGAATATATATAAATTTCAGAATGGAAAATTGTTTTCCGAGAGTGACTCCATTCACTCCTCATGATTGAAATGCCACTCTTCACTGCCGTCTAAACAAGAATCGACGTATCTGCACTCTGGGTGATTTTGAGATAGAGCGAAAATTCGTATCTGTATGCAGATACGATCTCTGCCTTTTACGTCAATATTCAACCTTATTTAGGCACAAATTGAATAAGAAAGGTAGGATAATAGTGCAAAAATGAGATTGTTTACAAAAAATGGTATTTAAATTTCGTTTCCCGTAATTTGAAGGAATATGAACAAAAATTTTAGGTTATGTTACTCAGCTATTTTTTTCAATTACTCGATTTCTTACAATTCACTTTCATCTCAGTCAATCTTCATACGAAAATTGGTGGAATAGGGAACATTTTGGTACCGGTCATGCAGATACGATGAAAATGCAGATACGTTGATCCTTGTTTGGACGGCAGTATAAAAGTAACCTACCCTTTCTCTCAATTTAAAGAGAGAAAATCCACTCTGAGAAATTCAGAGAGAAGATTCACTCTTGATATAAGTGAAAAATCACTCCCATAATTCAGAATTTCGCACTCTATTGGATTGAATGACTCACTTTTTATGAGGATTCAATAATTCACTCTTAGAAAGAGTGAGTTTTTACTCCGAGGCGACTAGCGCTGTTTTCACTCTTACTAAGAATGAATTTTCACCCCATTGTAGTGAAATCTCACTCTAAGGAATTTAGAGAGCAGGTAAATGGGTTCAAGCATCCTCCTTCGACGACTTCGGTTGTCTTGAATTATTTTGCAATACTGAAAATTATTGTCATCTCGCTGTGAAATCCAAATTTCTACACAGCAGTCTCTGAAATAGAGTTGAGGTGAAAAAAAACACATTTTTTGACGAACTTGTTTATTGCAAAATTATTTTAGAAAATCGAAAATCATATAAATTATTAAGAAACGCAAATATTTACATTGCAATCTTTTAACTTGAGCTGAAATTTTGAAAATCAGAATTTTTCGACTTAATTATTTTTTACGAAATTATCTCACAATATTCGGAATCACCGGAAACATTGCAAATATGCACTCCCACTCGACAGATCTATAACTGTAGCTAAAGTGTGAAAAACAGCCTTCTTCGACAAATTTAGTTGTCATGAAATTATTTTGCAATATTAAAGTTATTATAATCGTTACAGAACCCGAATTTCCATACAACAATCTTTGAATAACTGAAGCCGAATCATTATATAACTATAATATAGCTAAATTATTATATAACTGAAGCTGCATTATTCAATAAACTCATTTTTGAAGAAGTTAAAATTCTGTGAATATAATTTTAAAACCCGGAAGCAAAATGTGAATTGCACCTTTCAAGTCAGCAAATTATCAAATTTGCAGTGAGTGATTAGAGAAAGTAGACTCTTTTTTATGAATAATGTGAGACTCGAATTTCAAATTATAATGAGATAAATAAAAATTGACCAAACACCGTCAATTATTTATCAATCTTTCACACAATTATTTATTTTCACGAATATACAATACCATGAAGATGTATAGCCTTCCTTTCTTAGACACGTGTATTCTGCTCAACTAATTTTACCTTGAGAAACACATGTATACTTTTATTTCTCTGAAACATAGTTTGCAAAATGCTGAGATTTTAGCATTTTAGAAACGCAAATTTTTTTATTCATATAATCTCGGCTGCTTGGATACTATGTTGGACTAATCGCTTGAATTCATCAAAGAATCCAAAGCTGAGGTTTTGTCTGAAGCTTGGTAGAGGTTTGTTTGAAGACGGCTATTTCTCCGTCATACTTTACAAAATACATTTTGACACCATCTACCGGGAAATTTACCTTATTTATTGAACGAACATGTAAATGTGGATCATTTTATGTCTGAGCCAAGTATTTGTAATGAACAAGCCTCTCTTCAAGCATACGCTACTTTAAATATTCCCGCTACCGTTCGTTTTTGGATCTCCAAAATGACCCGATTCCCTGTCGGTACCTTCTCTCTCTACACCAACCTAGCCAGTCATATCTCCGAGTAAACTTATTTTTTCGCTAAGATCGTGAGTGCCTCATATAAATCATTTAACGAATCCCGGAAAGTATCTTTTACATTCTTCTTGTCACCATTAACTGGAGCATAGCACGCTGTAATAAATAGCCTTCTGATTCCCACTTTCATTTTAACACATAGCAACCTAACTCATAGAAATCCACATAATAGTTATCATCATTTTTCCAAATGAAACAAACATGTATTTGTTCTAAGAAATTCTTCATAATCTCTTCCGGCGTTACAAAAAAGTTTTAGTATTCTTTTTTATTATTTCACTCAATATACGAGGTTTTAAAAATAATTTAAATTGATGGACTTGCTTCAAACAAAATTCCCAATCTCTACCCAAGTCATGAGTTTCATAATTTTGAAAATTGCCGTTTTGAAGTTCTATCCATATTTGCAATAAAATTTAGTATGAAATAAAATTATTCACCTCTAAACAATGTATGTGTTCTGTAAAATGTTTCGAAACTCCTTCCGTTGTTATAGAAAAGTTTCAGTAAGCTCTTGATAATTTTTACATCATTCTGATATATATTCTTAATGTATAAGGATGGAAAGTTGTGAAACTGTGAATTTTGAGAACCCTTCCGCCTCATATCACTCAATCATCGGTTCCCCTGTATTCGAGTTTACTAGCTCTGGTCTTCTAAAGCTTGCTTTCATCACCTTTTCGTTCACGAGTTCCTGGTACGCCCATGAATCACGCTTGGCGTACATAACAGGCGGCACAAGCCACGCTAATAGGAAATTCCACGGGCTAGACGTACCGTTAGAGTCTCAAATTGCACAGTGACTCTCTCTCGCTATTTTCCTCTCAAGTTTTTGTACAAGTGAATAATTCTTTATAATCGGATCAAAGTATAGATATGTATATGTAGATGCATACACACGTATATATCTGTATGTAAACAAATACAAATAATTGAACGTACAGCTATATATAAGAAGACACGAAATAATCTCTGGATTCCAACTTAAAAAATTAAAATATAAGAAGATGGAAACAATGTAAGCAATATAGTGCATGTTTTTTTTGCTACATGAATATATATATATATATATATATATATGTGACGCGCTCCGAAGAAATGGACCTAAGAGCAAAAAAATCGATTTCGAGATTATTGTCGTTTTATATTAATTAAAGGTCGCTTTTTAATTATCCGTAAACAGAAAATTTTTTTGGCGAATATTTTTTGAGTTATTGCAATTTCAAAACAGTTCTTCGGAGCGCGTCACATATATATATATATACATATACACACACATACATATATATATATATATAAACGAGTATGAATGTGATCAAATGTATGTATGTGTGTATATGTGCATACTAGATTAGCTCAAAATGACAGACTTTCGATTTTTTTAAATTTGAAACTGGGAAAATGTTCCTCTTACTGAAAAACGGCTGTCAGGAGACACCAACTCTGAACACCAACAGTGTCCGGAGGGCACCGAATCTACCGCTGATTGGCTGCCAGGAGTCACCGAATATTGCACCCGTCCACTGTCTGGAGGCACCAACTCTACTTCTCCTGGGTGTCCAGGGGGCATCGAATTCATTGCTGCTCGGCTGTGAGGGGGCACCGAGTATTCCACCAATTGACTGCCTAAAGACGCTGACTCTAACTTTTCACCGTGTCCAGGAGGCATCAAATCCAACGCTGTTTGACTGCTAGGATGCACCGAATATTTTACCCGTCGAATGCCTGAAGGCACCGACACCAATTTTTTCGGTGTCCAGGGGGTACCGAATCCACTCTTATTCGACTGTTAGGAGGCACTGAACTAACTCGATATCCGGGGGTACCAAATCCATCTCTGTTCTGCTGTCATGAGGCACCAACTCTACCTCTTCGCGGTGTTCAGGGGGCACCAAATATTCCTACCGCCCGCTGCCTGGAGGCATCGACTCTACTTTCTCTCGGTGTCCAGGGGGCAACGAATCCACTCGCGTTTGGCTGCAAGGTGGCATGATTAATTCGGTGTTCAGGGAGCACTGAATTCATCGCTCCTCAGCTGTAAGGGGGCACCGAGTATTTCACCAATTGACTGTCTGGATACACGGACTCTAACTTTTCACGGTGTCCAGGGGGCACCGAATCCACCGCTGTTTGGCTGTCAGAAGGCACCGAACCAACTCGATGTCGGGGAACAGAATATATTGCTGCCTGACTGTCAGGAGGCACCGAATATTCCACCCATCGACAGTCTGGAGGCACCGACTCCACCTATTCTTGGTGTTCAAGGGGCACCGAATCCACTCTTATCCGGCGGTCAGGAGACACTGCAGCAACTCGATGTCCATGGACACCGAATTCATATCTGTTCTGATGCAAGGGGGAACCGAATATTCCACCCGTCTACTGCCTGGAGGCACCAACTCTGTCTGTTCACGGTTTTCAGGGCGCACCGAATATTCCAACAGACCACTGCCTGGAGGCACCAACACTATTTTTTCTCGGTGTTCAGGGGGCACCGAATCTACTCTTGTTTGGCTGCCGGGAGGCACTGAACCAACTTGGTGTCCAGGGAGCACCATATCCATCGCTGTTCTGCTACCAGGAGGTGTCCAGGGAGCACTGAATCCACTTTTTTGCGGGTGTCAGGAAGCCCCGAACCAGCCCCGTGTCCAAGGGGCAACGAATCCATCGCTGTTCGGCTGCCAGAAGACACCGAATTTTCCACCAGTTGACTGAATGGAGGCATCACTCTCCTTCTTCTTGGTGTTAAGGGGGCACCGGATCCATCGCTTTTTGCCAGAAGGCAAGGAATATTTCACTCGTTGACAGCCTGGAGGCATCGACTCTTCTTCTCCTCGGTGTCCTGGGGGCACAGAATACACTCTCGTTTGGCTGCAAGGAGGCACCAAATATTTCGCCTGTCGACTGCCAGGAAGCATCGATCCTTCTTCTTCTCGGTGTCCAGGGGGCACCGAATATTTCAACCGCCTACTGCCTGAAGGCATTGACACTTCTTCTATTCGGTGTCCAGGGGGCACGGAATCTACTCTCGTTCAGCTGTCAGGAGGCACCGAATACTCCACCTATTAACTGCCTGAAGACACCGACTCTACCTTTACACGGCGACCAGGGGGCAACAAATCCATCACTGTTTGGCTGCTGGAGGCACTGAATATTTTACCCGTCGAATGCCTGGAGGCATTGACTGTACATCTTCACGGTGTTCAGGGGGCACCAAATGTATCGCTGTTCGGCTGCCAGGGGTCACCAAAAATTCCACCCGTCGACTGCCTGGAGGCATCTACTCTACCTCTTCACGGTGTCCAGCGGGCACTAAATCCATCGCTGTTCGTCTGTGAGGGGGCACTGGATATTTCACCCGTCGACTGCCAAGAGGCATCAAGATGCATCGGAGAGGATCTCGACTACCAGGGAAGGGGGACGCATCGATATACATCCTTAATGTATAAAGAGGGAGAGTTGTGGAATTCTGAATTTTGAGAACCCCTGCTTGTAAAATATTCAAGCATTGGTTCCACTGTATTCGAGTTGCCTAGCTCTTGCCTTTACGAGCTTGCTTTCATCATCTTTTCGTTAACGAATACCTCGTACGCCCATGAATTACGCTTGGCGTATGTGACAGGCGGCACTCATGGAAAATTCCACGGGCTAGGCGTACTGTTAGAGTCTCAACTTGCACAGTGGCTTTTTTCCCTATTTTCCTTTCAAACTTTGTACTCGTGAATAATTCTTTATAATTGGAATGGAGTATGGATATGTATATGAAGATAAATACGCATGTTTATTTCTGTATGAATAAACAATATAAGGGTTCAATCGTTAATAATATTGTTATTATTCGTTCACTCTACGGTGCAAGTTGAAACCCCTATTTTATAATAATAAAAGATGTTTAAATATATATATATCTGACGCGCTACGAGAAAAGCACCTAAGCGTCCAAAAATCATTTTTCTGATTATGATCGTTTTAGATCAAGTCAACGTCCCTCTCTCAGATTATGCAGTCCGAATGAATTTTTATGCAGTCGTTTTTATACAGTAAGCTTTTTTGATCGACAGTTCGTTGTTCGTATGAATCCTCTCTCTCTCTAAACTCACACATTCACTCGGACAGTGTCTGTGAGACTACATAACTTTGGATACGCTCGGCTAAGAGAGAGAGAGAGAGACGCACTGACATTACAGAGATACCGAAAGCGGCCGAACACAAGGACATACTGTCGAGACTGTATTAGTAGATAGAGAGATTGAGGTATAGCGGAAAGTCTAATCGGCTCCTAGCCTCTTCTTTTCCTTCTCCTGTAAGATCTACTCCAGGACGCTTAGGTGCTTTTTCTCGTGGCGCGTCCCACATATATATACATATATATATATATATATACAATTATGGCTAGATATAGACAGGATAGAAAATATTTAACATAAGTCATATTCTGTAAAACATACATGAGTATGTATGTGACAATATATATATATATATATATATATATACAGTCACCTGCATGTTACATACAAATCCTGTTCT
>JAUMHM010017353.1:0-17067 GCA_032362435.1 Melikaiella ostensackeni
CAAAAAATACAAATCATCAACAAAACACACGAATTTTCAACCATATAGTTGAATTTTCAACTAGCAAAGATAAATTTTCAACCAAAAACGGAATAGTTCAATTTTCGATTGAAAAAATTAAATGAAACGAATTTTCAAGACAATAGTTGAAGTTTCAACCAAAGAATTGAATTTTCAAATTTACTTTCTATCAAAGTAGTTCAACTTTCAACGAAGTAAGTTGAATATTTCACCAAAAAAGATGGCTTTCCAACAAAATATCTGAATTTTCAACAAAATAATTAAATTTTCAACCAAAGTGTTGAATTTTTAACCAAGCGAGATGGATTCCGACCTGTTCCGAATCAAAAATATAATAGCGACTTTATAACCAAAAAGAAATTAACTTTTAACCAAAAATATTAAGATTTTTCTAATGGATTCTATTAATTCAGTTCGCATTCGAGCGGAAAACGAGTAGCAGGGGAAGTTTCTTTAAAACAGGGGAAAAAAAGAAGAACTCCTTCAAAAAGGGAAGTAGCAAAAAGAGTGTGAAGTCTGAAATATGAGTGATTTTCATTATGGAACTATACCGTTGCAGGGCCATCTTTTGCAAAATTCGAAAACTTTGTTAAAATGTATTAATTAATTTTGTTAAATTTTTAATTTAATTTTGTTTGCAAGTTTGCTTCCACTGACCCCCCAACCACTCCTCATGTTACCAACCGTAGTTTTTGGCGCGACCCCCCCCCCCTCCCTCCCAAATTGGTAACGTAGTTCATGGACGGTCCCTAAATAGATAATATACTTAAAGTCGGATTTTGATACTCCAGGTGGCGCTAGGTACAAATTCTATTACACTCATCTCGTCTTACTTTGTCCGACCAGTCTGTGGCCGGCCTCACAGTTGTTCACGCTTGAGTGCTTCTGTCTCTCCCCCCCCCCATCCCTGAGCATCCCTTGATGCCCTATACTCAAGGTCTTCGCTCAGACAGTCAGCGCCGTAGCAGAAGTTATTTATACCGCGACTCTTAGGGCATATACTTTTGTACGTGTGCCGGGTTCAGAGACTATAAATGCGGTCCTGAGTGTTTACTCACTCATCGCGTCAAATCCGGTTGAAACTAGATTTTAATAGCCTCCGCAACCTGACCGACCAGACCCGAGGCTGGCCAGGTTACGCGAGATGAGTGTATTTAGAAGACTTTATAAAATCTAGGCCGATTTTAAAATGTTATATTTTCAAGCTTCTACTTTCTCAAAATGGAACTTGAAAGCCTTTTGAAAATATAATATTTCTCCTTGCAGTTGTGTTGGAGTTTCGTCATAATTTGGGTCAATCGAACTGTCGACGTGCGATATTAATGATGCTCTGGGGCAGTGCTCACAGGGGATGACGAATCTCTGGGATCAACATGGCTCTCAACAAATGGTTACCTGTACACTCCTTTCTGATTGAAGCCCGGATTCCCTAATTTGAATAAACTCGACCACTAAAAAAGCCGTGCTCCTGAATTTGATTCTCTTTTTCAATTTTATTTTATTTTTATTTTCATTTGTGCCCCTCAGCGAATTGAGAGACACTTGTCACCACAATATATGGACATTTCGAGTGGCGTTGGGGGTCCAGTATTATCAGATTAACCCCTCTGAACTTGTTGAATGGGCTGCTTCAGTGTTCACATCCCGTGACAAAATCTCACCATCGACCTGGCATCTAAACCTGTTTACTCTGAGGATCAAAACTCGAGGGGGGGTCCAATTGATTATTATTATTATTATTGGCATATATGGCATGAATCCACATTGGACTTCACAGATCCTTTCCTCAGTTATTCTTATGACCTTCTCAATAAGTATTTTGGTAACTATTGTGCCCACGGTACTTAGTAGGTTAACCGCTCTATAATTAGTAATTTAGTACAATCGCCTTTATCGCCCTTTCCCTTGTGAATTGAGACGATAATCGCCTTTCTCCACTCATTTGGAACTTCACCATTCACAGCACACATATTTGTAAATTCGCTTGGTCACATAAATAAATATCCGCTACCGCTCTTGAGCATTTCAGCGGTGGTACCATCCACACCAGCAGCCTTACCATTCTTTAGTTTTTTGAACACGGATATAATGTCGTCAATAACGATTCTCCTTCCGCTACCTACAAAAAATTGTTCTATAGGAAGGAAAACACGAACTGCTAGATTTCAATTTTCTAAAGTGAAGTCATGACTATAATTCATTCAAATTCTTAAATTTCGAAATATTTATTTTAAATTTTTGTGTGGATATTATTAGTTTGAGTTAGAGGTGTGCATTGCGTTAGCTCAAATTTTCAACGCAAATTGGTGAAGTTTTTGGCCACGAATAGAACATTGAATTTCTCGAAGATTAGTTTCATTCAAGAAAAAATTGAAACTTCGAAGCTCTCTTCGAATGTAAAATTTCTCAAAATCAAAATCATTCAGTTGGCTTGGAAATTAAATCTACTTGAAATGCAATTCAAATTGACAAAATTCGAATCGTCGATTCGAATTGCATTTCAGATGGATTTAATTAAAAAGCCAACTGAATAATTTCGATTTTGCGGAATCTTACATTCAAAGAAAGCTTGAAAGCGTTATTTTTTTCTTGAATTATACCTAATTTCAAAAAATTTTATGTTCTGAGCGTGGCGAAAAGTGTACCAATCGGTAATGAAAATTCGAACTGACGAACTGTACATCTCTAGTTTGAGTCTTCTTAAAAATTAAAATAAGTTGACAGATTTTCATTTTAAAATCTTATTTTGAGAATGTTTGAATTTTAAAAATGTAATTAAATCGTAACTCAGATTTCAAAAATAATTCATGATCATTACCCAGATTTTCCGGTTTCTTTACAACTTTTTCTCGGTATTTCAAATTTTTAAATTCTAGCATTCACAACTAAATTGCAAATTAAAAATTTTAATTTGGAACAATTTTAGATTTGCAGCGACTAAAATTTTTAATTACAGTATCCAAAATCGAAAAATTACCAATTGGACGATTTAGACAATATTATTCAATTTGATCTTGGCAACCTCCCAAATTGAATAATATTTATGCCGAGGCCTTCAAACAACGGGTTAAGTGCAATTTTAAGTTGTCAGTGCTCAATATTGAAAATATTAATATTTCAAAGTGGATAATTATGAATTACAACATTGGATGGCACACTTAACTTTCACAGTATAAGCTATTTAATTGAATAATTCGAATTTCAAGGTTATTCAAATTGAATATTATTTAAAAAGAATTTAAATTGGCTCACTCGTCAAATAAAAGGCTTCAAATTTGAAAAATGTTTTTCTTTTGAGGCATTTAAGTTCAAAAAATGTGAGTGCTATGCATTCAAAACGTGCCCCTCCCCATCTTATCACACTCGGAACCCCTTTCCAACTCTCAAAGCATGCCCATCCTCATTTTATGACCCAAGGAACCCCGCTTCAACTCTCAAAACGTGTCCCTTTCCATTTTATGACCCGCGAAACCCCTTTCCAACTCTCAAATGTTCCTCTCCCTATTTCAGGACAACCTGGACCCCTTTTTAACTCTCAAAATATGCCATTTCCCATTTTATTCCCCTCGAAACCCCTTTTCGACTATCGATATATACCCCTTCCCGTTGTACGACTCACAGAACTTCCTTTTAAAATTAAAACGCCTTATTTCAGAAAAGCTCTTTTTAAACTTTTAAAATATAACATTCTCGATGTTATGACCATCGGAACCCACTTGAAACTCTCAAAATGTGCCTTTACCATTTCATGGCCCACTGAACCCCTTTTCAACTCTCAAAGTGTGCCCCTTCCCATTTCATGACTCACAGAACCCTTTTGCAACTCTCAAAACGTACCATTTCCTATTTTATGACCAACGAAACCTCTCTCCAACTCTCAAAACGATCATCTCTCCATTCCATGACCCATGGAACCCCATTTTAAACTCTTAAAGCGTGCCTTTATCGATTGCATAATCCACGGAGCCCCTTTCAAATACTTATGACGTGCCAATCCATACTTTATGACATGAGAAACCCCTTCCCAACTCTCAAAACGTGCACCTCTCTATTTTACGACCCTCTGAACCCCCTTTTTACTGTCAAAGTGTGCCCTTCCCCATTAACGACTCACAGAACCTCTTTTGAAACTTTCAAAATGTAACATTCCCGGTGTTATGACCCTCGGAACCCTCTTTCAACTCTCAAAATGGGTCTTTTTCCATTTCATGACCCATGGAACCCCATTTTCAACTCTCAAAGCGTGCCCTTTTCCATTGCATTATCCACGGAACCCCTTTTCAACACTCAAAACGTGCCCCTCCATATTTTATGGCCTGCGGAACCCCTTCTCAACTTTCAGAACGTGCCCCCCCCCATATTTTAAGACCTGTGGAACCCCTTCCCAACTATCAAAACGTGCACCTCTCAATTTTATCACCCTCGAAACCCCTTTTGAATTCTCAAAACATGGCCCTTTCCATTTTATGACCTACGGAAACCTTTTCCAACTTTCAAAACGAGCCTCTCCCCATTCAGATTCGGGAGCCTTCGAATTTATTAAATAAACAGTTTCAGAGTCTTTCATTTGATACGCTTTGGATTCGAAATATTAAAAATTATAATTATGGACATAACAAAAAGTCTGTGGGTCTTGCATTCCAATGATTCTAAATAAGAATTACCCTACCTTTGAATCTGAAAAATCTGAAAACGTTTAGATTCAAATACTTGTTTTTAGAACAGCCAAATATGGAATCCTCCGAATTTGAAATATTTAAACTTCACAAACAGCGAAATTTGGAAACCCCGTACATATTTAAAAATGTGCAAATTTGAAAGTGTTCCAATTTAAAAATTTGCAAATTTCAAAGCCCTCAAGCTTAAACCAGTCGAAATTTAAAATCCTTATAAATTAAAAGGATTGAAATTGAATAACCAAATTTTTCAACATTTAAATGTTTGAATGTTTTTACTTTAAGGTGTTAAAATGTGGTAGCTTTTGAATTAAAAATATTTCCTTCATAAAAACCTTATTTGCCAATAATGTCAAGAAATTTGTTAAATTTGAAAATTATAATTATAATTTGCGAAATTTTCATCTTGGATTTCGAACTTTTTGTGTATAAAAAGCGTTTCAAGTTTTCAGTTGTAAAAATTATGAAGCATTTGTATTAAAAATTTATGAAAATTTAAAAAAAAAATCAAAATTTCAAAGCTTAAAACTGATAACATATTTGAATTTTAGACACAATTATTATATAATCTCACACATTTCAATTGAATCATATCTGAAAATTATTTTTAGCACATTATGTAACAACAAAAATCAATTTGTCATATCATTCCATTCAAAGCTTTCAAATTAATATAATTGAACTTTTAATAAATAAATTAGAACTCGAAAAAGTTAAATTTCAACCTTTCGTTATTAAATTACCCAGTAAAAATTTCTCCAATGATTAAATACATATTTGAATAATTTTATTTTCACCTTTACCAATACTACAACAATTTCCGAAATATATTCCACTAAATTTGACAACTCGGTCGATTGCATAATTCTGTTAAGAGTCTAATTCTAGAATCTCCATTTTGGTTTCGAGGCTCGTTCCATATTTAGAAAAGCATCAGTCAAGCGACCTACATTCAGAAAATTGTTGGCCACAGACGAGTAGTTGGAAAACTGGGTGAAATTATCGGAGAAGACCTGAAAAGGTCCGAAAGGCTGAAATTCTTTTGAAAAAAAGGAGAAAAGCATTGACGTGCTCTGACCTCTCAATAACATTTCTCGATCCAAGATAAAGAGAAGCGCGGTAGAAAAATGTTCAAAGCTTTGGCTCGTTTGAAAAAAAAGTTGGAAAAAAACAGAGAGGCTTGAATTGTTGTATTGCGAAGTGAAATTCTGTTCCTCATTGAAACGACTGAATCGCTGAGTATACGGTACTTCTGTGTTCCCGATCGAAAAATTCTCTAAGGGCTTGCTTTTCCGACAAAATCGACGAGAGCTCTTCAAAAAAGAAATAGAAAATTCCAGAACGATTCTATCATTTTTATTCAATCCTAAGCTAAAATCTTTCCAGGAATTTTTCCACGTTCAAAATTTTTACTTGCAAAATTGCTTTTCATGAATACTTTTTCAAAGGACCCAAATTATTGAGATTCAAATAAGAGGGATTTAAAGGTTGAAAACTTGGGAATTTTCACTTTTCTAGAATCGAATACTTTTAAATAGTATCCTTTTTAATTTAGATGCCTTTTAATTTTTATGGTGTGAATTGTAAATTGTGAAATTCGAAAGTTAAAAGATTCAAATTTTTTTGAGACTTCCATTTTTATTTATTTTTAATGTAAAAGTATCCGCATTTCAAAGTTTAAAAAAACTTTTAAATTCAAATTCTCAAAACTTCGAATTTTAAGTGGAGTTTCTAACTTTAAATTTTAAAACGTCAAAACTTGTAAACCTTGAAATTCGTAAGCTTTCCTCTTCTGAAACATAAAAATTTTTAGGCATGTTAATTAAAACGCTTCTACGTTCAAAAATTCCAAAAATTTGAACCTATGCACAAATTTAAAGGTGTCAAATCTTAAAGTAATGGAATTGGACTGTGGCAAAATTTAAAACATTTAGATTTATGGAATTTTTCAAATTTAGAAACATGTTTTTAGTTTTTCTAAATAGTAAGTTGAATTCTTCAAAAATGCATATGGTTTCAATTATGGACGTTGTAAAATTGAAAAACTTTTAACTTCGAATTATTTGAAATGTTCTCTTTTAAATAATCGTTCCCATATATACTGAAATTTTAAATTTAAATTCAAAATATTCAAAGCTCTTTCAATTTAGATTTAATTTGCAAATTACGCTCCTTGAAAAATACAGAATACTTTTAGTTGAAGAGAATTTTTCTTGAGAATTTCATGCAAGAAAGATGGAAAATGTAGAATTGTAGAGTGTAATTCCGGAAACGTCTAATCTCCTTTTTTTTAAACTACTTATACTCACGTCTTTTGACGCGCTGATTACAAATATGATAGTGAAAATCAGCGCAGATTTGATTTCAATCGCAAAAACCATTTAAGAAACTCATGAAATCGTGGTTTTTCCATTTATTTCCGTAAATAATGGAAATTTCGAAAAATATTTAAGACAAAAGTTGTAAACCTCATCGAAATGCACACTTATTGTTTCTTTCATTTTTACTGTAAAGATGATATATTACCAGAAAAAGATAGACAAAGTTCAGGAGTTGTAACTAGGTGGAGTACGATAGGGGTTGGGTCTTTCTTTAGCATTCGTGCTTTCGGGTGCGTCTTCATTATTCTCGAACATTTGGGGAGCGGGAAGGAGCCCCTGTGACTGGTCACACTAATAATGTAGGTCTCATTCCCACCCCATTCCAACGTCTCGCAGAGGGCGGGAAGACACCCCTGTGACTGGTCACAGAAATAGTTAAGATCACATCGGTGCCCCTTCCTAGTGTCTTGTGGAGGGCGGAAAGATACCCTTGTGACTGGTCACAGAAATAATGTAGGTCACGCCGCTAACCCTTCCTAACATCTCGCGGGGGCGGGAAGGAACCCCTGTGTCTGGTCACAGAAATAGTTTAGGTCACACCGCCACCCCTTTCCAACGTCTCATCGGGGGCGCTAGGGAGCCCCTGTGACTGGTCATACAAATAATGTAGGACACATTCCCACCCTCTTTTCCAACGTTTCGTAGGGGGGCGAGAAGACATCCCTGTGACTAGTCACAGAAATATTTTAGTTCACACCGCTACCCTTTCCAATGTCTCGTGGGGGCGGGAAGGAGCCCCTGTGCCTGGTCACAGAAATAATGTAGGTCACGCTGCTACCTCTTTCTAACGTCTCGTGGGAGTCTGTAAGGCACCCCTTGTGACTGGTCAGAGAAATAGTTCTTGTCACACCGCTACCCCTATCCAACGTCTCGTAGGGGGCGGGAAGACAGCCCTGTGACTGGTCACAGACATATTTTTGGTGATGCCCCTTTGGGGCTGGAAGGCACCCCTTTGACTGGTCAGAGAAGTAGTTTCTCTCAAAGCGTGCCTCTTCTCATTTCATGACCCACGGAACCCCCTTTCAACTCACAAAACGTGCCCCTCTTCATTTTATGACACGAGGAACCCATTTTCAATTTTAAAAACGTGTCCCTCCCCATTCTATGACACGCGGAACCCTTTTTCGAATCTCAAAACGTCCTCCTCTCCATTTTATGACGCGTGGAACTACTTTTAATTTCTCAAACATGCCCCTCTCCATTTTATGACTCTCGGGACCCCTCTTCAACTCTCAAAACGCGCCCCTCTCCGTTTTATGGCCCGTGGAACTAATTTTCATTTTTAAAACGTGCCCCTCTCCATTTTATGGCCCTCGAAACCCCTTTCCAACTCTCAAAGCACCCCCCTCCCCATTTCAGGACCCACGGAACCCCCTTTCCAACTCTCAAAACGTGCCCTTTCCCATTTTATGACTTTCGGAACCCCTTTCCAGCTCTCAAAACGTATCCTCCCCTATTTTATTTTCCATCTTCTACTTCGAATACCTCGACAACTATCCCTCGTAGACTAAAGATATATAGGACCAAAAATTTGTACTCTTATGTGATCTTCAACTTTTGTCTGAAATATTTTAAGAAAGTTTTGGTATTCACTGAGAGAAATTCAAAAAAAATGTCAAAATCAAAGTTCGAGTCTGAAAAAATATAAAAATGTCACTTGAACATAAAACCTGATAGTTTCTTTTTTCTGACTGAACAAACGGAGTAGTAGATAAATTTCCTTTTATTCCGGTCATTTTATTTCGCATGTCTCTGGACATTGTGGTCTCGCTTTTTTCTGGCTAACCGAACTTAATTGAAGTTAATCGAAGGTTCCAGAGGTCGATCGACTCTCGACTTTACCACGGAAAAGGTGAACACACAGGAGTGCATTTTGGTCAAACCACGAGCTCGATACGATTTTTCATGTGAATTCTCAGTCGCAAATGATTTTTTAATGAACAGAGTAAAAAAATATGTCCGCTTCGGGGGCACATTCTCCTCGCGCGCTTCGCGCTTCAAAACATGATCTCGCGCTTCGCGCTCAGTGTTATATGTTCTTCATGCACATATTTCTGAATTTGTTTTTGATTGCAAATGAGAAAGTTAATTTATTTTCATAAGGCTCTATCGGCCTTAGGGAATACATTGGTCCTATAAAGAAATGTTTAACAGCAATTTTATTTGACCTTTTAAAAGCACAAATTCTACTTTTTTGACTATTTTTTTCTTATCTCGCGTCGTTTGTCTCAAAAATAAAAATAAAAATATTCCAATACTATTTTCTATACTCAAAAAACAAACTATGCCTCCTACCAAAAAAACGTTTAGAGGCAAGTTTACAGGTCTTTGTAAAAGCAGCAATTTTGATATCTCAACTTTCTTTCGTATTCCGCGTTATTTGGCTCGAAATTTGAATTTTCGATTTTTCAATAAAATTCAAAAAGAAACTTTTTCATTCCTTGACTTTTTTTCATATTGTGCATTGTTTGGCTAAAAATTTTTATTTGCGTTTCTTTTTATGAATTTTGTAAATGCTGTAACTCTCACAATTTTCTTTTCATCGAAAAAAGTCATGAGAATAAATTTTTCAACTTTTTGAGTACTGCAAATAGCCGCACATAGAATTTGTAAATTCAAAAAAAGTGGTCTCAACAATTTTTTAAATGCTATAACTTTTTTAATTTTTGTTCAAAATAGCTGGCTAACGAATTTGACCTTCATTTTAGGACACTAAAAGAGTATACCAAAGGCCAGTCCAATCAGTCAATTCTTCAGAAAGTTATCGTGCTCAGGGCGCCTGAAGACGTGCACATTTGACAAAAAGGGGAGGGGATAAAATTGTACACAAATCTTATACATTCTCTGATGAGAATGTAAAAATCTCGATCGAAGCTATCGATAAGCGTTTAAGGTTTCGAGTATGCAACTTCAAAAATGGAAGTATTGTTCTGTTGTAGTATATTGGCTTTTTTCGATTTCGGAAAATTCTGTAACGGTTTAGATGAAAAGCGATCAATTGAGCTAAATTTATTGATCATTTTTTCCCAGAGAATAAATTTTTTTTCATCAGTTTAGTTTTAATCCTGGAATGAATAAATATGAATGTATGGTATAGGATATTGATGGAATGAGGAAAAATTGTATTCAATCGTAAATTCAGATTATGGATGTCGAATGATTTTTTTTTAATTTTTGGATTCCAAATTTTAAGTTGAAAAAATGTAAAGGATTTGAAGTTTGGCGGGTTTCTTATTTTAAGATTTTTCAATGAAATTTTTTTGAAAATTACGAATTGCTTAATTTTTAGTGGAATTATAATTAAAACTAGCTTTAAAAATTGGAACAAGAATTTAAAATTTGAAATTTTTTTAATTCAATCGCATTTGAATTTTCTTGTTTACTTGAAAGTTTTATTAAGTACTTACAAATTTGTAAAGTAAAGTAAAGTGCCTCCACTTGTTTGAATTTTTATAACATTTACATTTTGGAACCCCTGAAATTTGTTAACTTTAAAATTGAAAAGCTTAAAATGTATAGATTTACAACCTTTCATGTTTTCAAATTCAAAGTGATTCGGAAGTTTTCAATTCAAAGATTGTTAAACTTGGAAGCTATAAAATTTGAAGACTTTCAGACCTAATTTTTAAAACGTCATTTGTCATTTGTACTGTTCAGAATAAATTGAAGAATTTACAATTGCAAAACTATAAAATTGCATAATTTTCGATCTGAAATCTTTAAAATTGATCTATTCTAAAATAAACGTTCAAAATGACAACGTATTAAACTATAAACATTCAAAGTTAATAAATCTTTAGTTGTAAATTGTAAAAATTGAAGAATTTACCATTTGAAATCTTCAAATTGAATGATTTTGAATTTGAAATCTCAAAAATTGAACTATTCCCAAAAAAGCATTTGAAATTACATTATTTTAATTTATGAACATTATAAATTAATTAATGATAGCCTTAATGATTCAACAATTTTAAAGTGGAATCCTCCCGAACCGATCATTGTTTAAAATACAAATATTAAAAGTGTCAGGACAATTTCGCTATTGAATCTTTCAAAATTGCAAATTTTCGTATTGAAAGCATTGATAGTCAGTTTTTAATTTAATAATTTAGGATTTAAATGGTATAAATTGTTTGGTTTCAATTTAAAACGTACAAAAGTGTCTGGTTTTTTTAAATTCTTCAAAATCGTAGAACATCAAATTGAAAGACTTGACAGTTCCACAATTTACTGTTTAAAGGATTAGTAATTAAACAATTTTGAATCAAATGCCTCCAAAATGAAGTCGAAACGATGAAAAATGAAGAAATTAATTTGTTAAATTCATGCCTCAAAAAAATTAAAATTAATGAAGAAAATTTTTTTAAAAAGAGTAAAAAATGTAATATTAGAATTAATACAACTTGAACTCCTTTCTCTAATGAATTGTGCAATTTTTAAAATTTTAGTCTGAAATTTTTCAATTTTGAGAGCTTTTGATGTGAAATTTTTTAATTTCGAACACTTTCAAATTCAAATTATTCAATTTGAAACGTTTTTATTTAGAAATGATGCAAGTTTAGTTTTTCTTCATTCCATTCGAAATATTGTCCTTTTTCTCAAATTTTATCTGATCTAAAATTGTTTGATTTAGAATGTTCTCAATTCGAAATCGTTCAATATGCATTTTTTAAATTTCAAATGCTTTCATTTCGAAATTATTAATTATTTAAGAAGTCTTAATTCATTGCTGATACGCATTTTAGAAAATCAGTTGTTTATTTTTTTCAAAAAATTCTTATGATTGTTAAAAAGGTTATAAAAAACCCCATCGAACCTGCAGAGGAAAAACAAATATTAATTGGTACTAACAGAATTATAAATCACCAAAATTCTAATTTTCTTCTAATTTCTTCTTCTTCTAATTCTTCTTCTAATTTATAATTTTATATTATTAAAAGACTAATAAATTGATGAATTAAAAAAGTCTCAATTTCAATTTTAAATATCCTAAATTCAGAGGAGTCCTGGATGTTATTAACAATTTTTTTAAAATCACTTTCCAGCAAATCTATACGAGTTACAAAAAAAATGTTAAAAAGCTAAATTGTTCATCTCAGAAAAATCTACAAATTTGCCTCAAACTATTTTTTTCATGGAACGCATAGGTTTTGTTTTAATCGTTACAAATATTATTAAAAATAAAAAATACCACTTTCCAGCAAAACAGTACGAAATACGAAAAAAATGTTAAGAAGAAAAATTGTTCATCTCAAAAAGACCTACAAATTCGATGGAAATTATTTTTTTCATAAGACGCATAGTTCTTGTTTTAATGGTGAGAAAATGTTATTAGAAGTATTAAAAAAATCCATTTTTCAGTCAAACTTTGCTAAATACGAAAAAATGTTAAGAAGCAAATTTGTTTACCTAAAATGATCTACAAAATTTGCCTTCGTTTGCTTTTTTCATTGGACGCATGGTTTTTATTTTTATCGTGAAAAATGTTATTAAAAAAAAAATACCACTTTCCAGGAAAACTGTACGAGATACGAAAAAAATGTCGAAAATCCAAATTGTTCATCTCAAAAAGATGTACAAATTTGATGAAAACTATTTTTTTTCATGGGACGCATAGTTTTTGTTTTAATCGTGAAAAATTATATTAAGTGTAAAAAATTCAAGTTTTCAGCAAAACAATGCGAGATACGAAGAAACTTTTTTGCAGCAAAATTGCTCAACTCAAAAAGAACTATAAATTTGTTCTAAACTATTTTTATGATGAGATGCATAGTTTTTGTTTTAATGGTGACAAAATGTTATTAAAAATTAAAAAATCCATTTCCTGGTCGAACTGTGCAAGATAAGAAAAAATGTTAAAGAGCAAAATTGGTCATCTTGAAAAGATTCACAAATTTAATATAAACTATTTTTTCTATAATTCGCGAAAAAGTGATAGTTTTTCCACCTGTTTTCTGTATAAAAAGTGACCGTTTTGTTGTCGATGACGTGGCGCATGCGCAGTGTCGACCTTTCCGGGCAACGGTGAAAAAAGTAGACGGACGCAGCAAAAAAAAGTGATGCACAGTAAAAAAAAGTAAATAAAGTGCGAACTACTGAATGAACCCTGTGGCCTGCTTCAGTCAGTGAAGGTGAACTCACAGCTATTGCGTTGTATCTAATTCCACTCTTCCTAACCTTCCTGACCAAACATTGCTACCAACTTTTTATTCATGCAAGTCTATGTATACTCGAGAGGATTTGCGGCTTAAAACCCATTGAATTAACCGTTTTATCGATCGTTGATGAATTCTCTTCCTTTTTTCATAAAGAAAAAATTCATCGAGTTGTAAAAGCTCTTCATTCTACGATTTAAAAAGAAATACTTTATTTGTTAACGATATGTAGCCTCTGATTTATTTTTGAATCAGACTTAAAAAAAAATGTTTTCAGAACCGCGAGATTAGAACATATCGAGGGACGTTTTTTCCGTCTAGGTTAAATAAATAAAGATTTCGTAAGATGAATTCTAGAAAAAAATGTGCAAAAAATCTAGGTTAGCAGTACTAAAAAAATATCAATTTTGAATTCTAAATATTAAACGTCGATATTTTTTAATTAAAACGAAACTAGTTATTAATTTTGGTTTAAAATATTCAATTAAGTGTTCCGATTCGGAAAAATTCCAATTCTTAAACATTTAAATCTGAATTTTATTTAAAATTTCAAGCCAACTTTTATTTTTAAGGTCATGTAGCCCCGGACAAAAACACTTAGGGGCCGTCCATAAACTACGTTACGAATTTGGGGGGGGGGGGGGGTCGCCCAAAAATTACTTTTAGATACGGTACAGTGCAATAATAACATTAGAAGCTTGAAAATCACTTTCAGACTTCACACTTTTTCCCTATTCCCCTCTTTACCCCTTTTTTAAAGAATTCTATTTTTTACTCCTGTTTTCAAGAAACTTCACCTCTTTTCCTTTTTTCTTGTTTCTTCAAATGAATTCATACTGGTTGAAAATTTTATTATTTCGTTGAAAATGAAACTACTTTGTTATAAAATCATCTATTCTGGTCAAAACTTCAACTACTTTCTTGAAAATTAATTTTTTTGGTAGAAGACTCATCTCTTTAGTTGAAAATTTAACTATTGTGATGAAAATGCGTTTCATTTTTGGTTGAAAATTAATTTTTTCTTATCGAAGATTCAACTATTTCATTTTTGGTTGAAAATCTGAAAATTCTATTTAGTTAAAAATTCAACTATCTGGTTGAAAATTTATCTTTTTTAGTTAAAAATTCAAGTAATTGGTTGAAAATTCATGTATGTTGTTTACAATTCGTCTTTTCTGGTAAAAAATCAATCTTCTTGATTTAAAAATAATCTTTTCGATTGACACTTCAACTATTTAGATCAATGTTGAACTTTTTTGTTGAAGAATTATCTCTTTGTTTGAAAATTTGTCTATCGTGTTGAAAATTCGTCTCATTTCGGGTTGAAAATTAATTTTCCCAATCGAAAATTTAACTATTCCAGTTTTGGTTGAAAATTGATCATTTCTATTTAAAAATTCAACTATTTGCTTGAAAATTTATCTTTTTTAGTTGAAAATTCAACTTTGGTTCATGTATTTTGTTGAAGCTTAATCTCTTTGATTGAAAATTTAACTATTGTGTTGAAAATTCTTCTCATTTTTTGTTGAAAATTAATTTTCTATTAAAAAATGTAACTATTCTACTTTTGGTTGAAGGTTGATCTTTTTTTGTTGAGAATTAAGTTTTCAACTGAAAATGTAACTATTCCACTTTTGGTGTAAAAATGACATTTTCAGTTGAAAATTGATCTCTTAGAGATGAAAGTTCATCTATTAGATTGAAAGTTCATGTATTTGTTTGAAGAATCGTCTTTTTTAGTATAAACTTAATCTTTTTGGTCAAAAACTCATCCTTTTTGGTTGAAAATGCAACTTTTTAATTAAAAAGTAATCTTTCTTAATTGAGGGTTTGACTATTTTGTTGAAAATTCCACTGTTTTGATTGAAAATTAGACGGCTTGACTGAAAATTCATGTACTCTGTTGATAATTCGTCATTATTGATCGAAAATTAATCTTCTTGTTGAACTCTTTTGTTGAAAATATATTTTTTTGTTAAAGATTCATCATTTTAGTTGAAACTTTGTCTCTGGTTGAAAATTCAACTATTTTGTTGAAAATTTGTTCTTCTTTTGGTTGAGAATTAATTTTCTAACTGAAAATGTAACCATTCATGTATTTGTTTAAAAAATCGTCTTTTTCAGTAGAAAATTATTCTATTTTTTTGAAAATTCATCCTTTTTGGTTTAAAATGCAACTGTTCAGCTGAAAACTAATCTGTTTTGATTGAGGATTCAACTATTTTGTGAAAAATTAGTATTTTTGGTTGAATTCAACTATGTTTGACTTCAAATTGAAATATTGTGTGGTTGAAATATTAACTATTACATGTTTCGTTGAGAATTCATCTTTCTTGGTTCAAAAATCAACTATTTGGTTTAAATTTGAAATACTTTATGAAAAACTCTTTTTTTTTTGGTTGAAAATTGACGTTTTTCAGTTGAAAATTGAATTATTTGATTGAAAATTCATGTATTTTGTTAATGATCGTCTTTTTTGGTACAAAATTAATCTTTTTGTTGAACTCTCTTGTTGAAATATATTTTCTATTTGTTGAAGATTCATCATTTTAATTGAAACTTCTTCTCTTTGGTTGAAAAATTGACTATTTTGTTGAAAATTCGTTTTTTTAGTTGAAATTAATTTTTTGACTGAAAATGTAACTATTCCATTTTTGAATGAAAAATTATATTTTTAATAAAAAAATGTATCTCTTATAGTTGAAAATTCATCTGCTAGGTTGGTAATTCACGTATTTGTTTGAAAAATCGTCTGTTTTAGTAGAAATTTAATCTTTTTGTTCAAAAATTCATCCCTTTTGTTGAAAATGCAACTGTTTAGCTGAAAACTAATCTCTTTTGATTGAGGATCTAAATATTTTGTTGAAAATTAGTATTTTTGGTTGAATTCAACTATGTTTGACTTCAAATAAAAATCTTGTTGGGTTGAAATATTAACTATTACATGTTTCGTTGAAATTTCATCTTTCTTTGTTCAAAAATCAACTACTTGATATAAAGTTAAACTTCTTTGTAAAGAATTCATTTTTTATTCAAAATTGATCTCTTTTAGTTAAAATTTCAACCATCAGATTGAAAGTTGGTCATTTTTTGTTGAAAAATCTTTTTTTTTTGTTGAGAGTTATATTCTCAACTGAAAATGTAACTATTCCATTTTTGGTTAAGAAATGACAATTTTAATTGAAAATTGATCTTTTATAGTTTAAAATTCAACTGGTAGGCTAAAATTCACGTATTTGTTTGAAAAATTGTATTTTTTAGTGGAAAGGTAATCTTTATGGTTGAAAAATCATCCTTTTTGATTAAAAATGCAACTGTTTAGTTGAAAACTAATCTGTTTTGATTGAGTATCTAATTATTTTTCTGAAAATTCGTCTTTTTTGCTTGAATTCAACTGTATTCAACTTCAAATTGAAATCTTCTTTGGTTGAAATATCGATTATTACTCTCTGGGTTGAAAATTCATCTCTGTTAATAAAAAATCTTTGTTTTTTTTTCTTGATCACGTAGGCATATTGGCATATTTATGTACGGTCCCTTATGGTTTCTCTCGGGTGTCCGTCCATCGTATAAAAAAATGGAAGTGAGGGGTAATGAGGAGAAGTGTAGGGAAGTAAGGGGAGTGTAAATAAGGCGAGTGTCGAGGAGGTGAGGGATTGTTAGGGGTAATGAGGGGAGGGGATGAGGGGAAGTGATAGGTGGGGATAAGGAGAAGTTTGGGGGGGGGAATAGGGATAGCTGTCGGAAATGGGGAAAGTGATGGGAGGAGGATGAAGGGGCTTCAAGAGGTGTTAGAGGAGGGGGCGATGAGAAGTGTGGTGAGGGGTTGAGGGG
>JAUMHM010017381.1:0-17065 GCA_032362435.1 Melikaiella ostensackeni
TGCGTCATCGCGGATATTGATAAAAAAATTAGGAATGATAGTTTGCATGTAGGGTAATAACGAACCGCCATGCTGACTAAGCAAATCCTGAACCCACGTACCTAAACTAATTATCGGAAAATTAATTTTCCCTCAAAATTAGCATGATCGCGGAATTTAAAAAATAACTAAAAGGCGTGATTGGCGAAAACGAGCACTCATTGGAAATATACTCGTATGTGTGCCTGCCCTTAATCGGTGCCTAACCCCTGTTGACCGGGCGCGAAGGGGGTTCGTTTCGTCATTGAACATGCGTCATGACGGATATGAATTTTTTTTTAAAAATGTGGGTCTGAGTCCCCACAACATGAATAAATATGTGTGTCTTGAAAATTTTGAAACCCGGTATCATGTTGACCGGTTTTTATCGTGCTCCGTCGGACCCCGTATTACAGTCCTTCATGCTCCATTCAAAAATGCTTTTTTGCACTTTAGCGATAGTTTGCAATAATTTTCATAAAATAACATGACATATTTTTCATTTGCGAGTGAATTTTCATCATTTAGTTTTTTAAAAATCTTTTTGCGTTTTTACGATCGAATTCGACTTTATCCAGTTTGACAATTGAGTTATATTCACTGCATAAAAGTTGTAATAAACTACTAAATTATATCAAAGAAAATAAGACTCTTTTCCCATTTTTTCACTTGACCATCTTTATAGGTTTATTTAAAAACGGACCGTGTAAATATCATTCAAGTCCGGCCCGTAAAATCGCGACAAACACAGAGGTCGCGATACCCGGGTCGTGACACATGGATGCCAATAATTTGAACATAATGATGAATCCTTCTAAGGTTCGGAAAAATAATAAATTTCACGCCAGGAAAGTCAAATGCAATTTTAAAAATATAAATAAATGTGAAATCAATGTAACGAAGTCAAATGTATCCAAGGCATAAGGAAATTTACATCCAACATGGACTACAAAAATTGTAAAACAAAACCGATATGACTAGAAATTACTACTGGGGGTTTTTTCGGATCAGTAATTTAAAAAAATTCGGATTCAAACTCAGCAACCCAATAATCCTTTATAGTAAATACCATAAAATAATTCATACCTTGAAGGTCTCGAATAGTATTTTCAATCGCTTTTCTCTCCGAAACTTGAAGTCCTGGATTAATTTTGAGGCCGGATTTGGAATCGGCATGAAAAAGTCTATCAAAAAAACTCTGTAGCACATAAAATGTAACGTTTAAGCGCACATGGTAACCAATAATCAAAATTTTATCCCAAAACTATTTGGTAGACTAGTACTACTCCAAGGGTTGGCCATACGAAATTTAGGGATCTTTAAGCGTTTTAGGATAACAAGAGAGATATTTCCAGAAAGCTTATAAAGTTCATATCAAGGGACTTCAATAGGTTTTGAGAATTTGACAAGATCTTAATGCAATTGAAGAGATTTTAATAGATTTCAATGGCTTTCAGCGAATTTGCAGTTTTTCAAGTTTTTCGGGATGACCGGTGATTTCAAATCTTTGGAAGAATCTTAAGAGATTTGAGAAAATTTTGCCCACTATTTCAGAGTTTTATAGATTTTTCAAAGGATATGAAGAGACTCTATCAGGTTTTTAAGATTTTCAAGATGTTTAAAACGATTATTTTGTAGGATTTTAAAGAATTTCATGGCATTTAAATGATGTTAGGAGATATCAAAGAGTTCTATACGATTTAAAGGTTACCAGTAATTTTGTCCAATTGAAAGAAATTTCAAAGGATTTGAAAAGTTTGAGAGTGATTTCACTGAATTATTAACAATTTCCCATTTCCGAAAAAATAAGTACTTATTTAATTTTAATATCCACTATCAACGGAATATTTTACTTTGGTAGCATGTACGAGTACTGTATATCTTTGAGTGAAATACATCATTCAGATTTTTACATAATATAAAAAAAATATTCAAGTGTTCCTGGCGACTTTTTTTAAAAAGTTATTAGTATTTAAACTTTTAAAGCTGGCGACGTTTTGTATCAAAAATTGAAATTTTTTTCCATATTACGCTCTAATTGCATCCAAAGAGAATGTTCATATTCCTTATTTCTATTTAATCAGTAGATTTCGAAATCATAATAGAAAAATGGATGACTAGCTGCAACCTCCTTTTCTATGTTCGAAACAGAGTTATTTTTTTAACAATGAAAAGGTTTTGATTTTAAGAATTGAAATTACTTTTTTATAATGTATATGTAGGTCGTATATGTACTGTATATGTATGTATGTATATATGTGAAGTCATGATAATGACTAACATAACTCACATTACAAGTAACGGAAATTTCCATTTTAAAAATAAATATTTTTGGATAATTACTCTGCAATTACGTAATTTTTACTTATGTGGTTGGTCCATATTTTAATAAACAAGTCAAAAAATAGTTAGCTTCAAAGACAAAGGATTCTCCAAAAAAAACATTACTTTCAAATCTTGCTTGCAACTTATGGCTAAGTCTAGAACATTCCTCCTAAAAATTTATGAGGTTTACAAAATCAAGAGTAAATTCTACTGTTTAAAGTTGAAGCAGGAACACGAACAAATATCACATGATTGCTGAGTGATCACAAAACATATTTTCTAGGGGAATGGAAATTTCCGTGAAGCTGAAATACGAGATTCATTGCTTACGTTCATTTCTTATCAGAAGTAAAGTCATATTTTCACTGCAATGGAATTACAAAATTTTTAAAACAAACTTTTCTCGATATGATTCTGGTTTTCGCTCCACACAGCGAGTATTCTTTTATAATATTATCATGATTAAATTTTAATGGTAAGATTTTCATTTATCAAAAAAGAGCTTCCTGAAAGGCAGATATGAATTGCAATCTGACTTTGCTCTTGTTAAAAATGAATGTAAGCGACAGGCAAGAAAAAGTTCAGGGAAATATTTAAGAGGAAGGAGGAAGAAAAATAAAGAGAGTTTGAGAATGATATAAAGAACATAGAATCAGAGCAAGATGTATGGAAACTTAGAAATAAATTAAGGAGGAAGAGGGAAGGAATAGGTGCCAAAATAGGAGAAAAACTTTGGAATAAATATTTTAAAGAGGTAGGAAACGGGTCGGATGTGGAGAAGGTGTCAGGGTGGGTAAAGGAGGAAGAGGACGGAAGGGGGAAGAGTCGACTGATGAAGAAACAGACATGCAAATCAAAAACTTAAAGAAAGGGAAAGCGGCAGGCAGAGATGGAATAGGAAACGAAGCTTGGATATTTGGAGGGGAAGTGCTAAAGGAAAGGTTAAGAGGAATTATGAAAGAGGTTTGGAAAGAGTACAGTTTCCCTGAAGAGTGGGAGAAAGGTTTGGCACATACAGATAAATAGTAGATTAAAATCTTTTATCATCAATCATAAATTCTCGGATAGTATATATATTAGCTAACGGAGTTCAGAAAAAATCATCGTTTCACTTTGCGAGATTCTGGAAGAGTTAGTTTTTTTAACCCAAAAGAATATGAGGGTCATATTTTTTGGTACTGTGGTCGTCTTCATGATTTACCTTAATCGGGCTGGTGAGTATAATAATAATTGACCGTTTGGGTGCAATAACTAATCAAAAATGAGTATTCGGATTCTGATTTTGACAGTAACATATTTGCATATTTAGAGAAAATGCTTGAAAATACGCATAGGGTAAATGCACTGGTAAAAAAAAACGAATAAATGTTATTTGCATTAATATTAATATCATTTCTGCGCAATTAAATATTTTTACTTTCTGTGTTTTAAAGTACTGTGTTATTAATACTATCATTTTGTAATAAAATTTTTCGAAACCTAAATATACTGTCCGACTATTAGACATATGCTGTCCGGCCACTAAAAATCTTATACGATCACTTGTGTTTTTTTTTTAGTTTTCGAAAAACTTTTTTTCCTTTCAGAACCGACTTTGATTCAATAAATAGACCGTATTTTATCGTTTTGAAAAAAGTCATTTTCGCGAAGTTATAGTTATTTGAAATTTTAGGGTTGTTTTTCGAAAAATATGAAAATTTTTCTTGACAGCTTTATAGCATTTAACCTAATTGAGGTATTTAGGTCT
Organism: Melikaiella ostensackeni; assembly: GCA_032362435.1. Classification (NCBI taxonomy): domain Eukaryota; kingdom Metazoa; phylum Arthropoda; class Insecta; order Hymenoptera; family Cynipidae; genus Melikaiella; species Melikaiella ostensackeni. The sequence continues at coordinate 4,091 of JAUMHM010017381.1, forward strand.
TCTTTCCTGACTCTAGTGAGGGTAATTGCCGCCTTTTGTAATTCATCGAAAAATTTACAAAATATTGAAAATTAACAAAATAACGACGGTTTTTCTGGATATATTGCAAGTTCGTTTATTTTAAAACGTACTTCTTACTATTTTATGATATCTTGCATCGTTCGCGAGAAAAATTTGAAAATTCAACTTTCAAAACAACATATTTGGGAGGCGAATGATTCTGTGACGTAAAATTGTACTGCCTGTATGATTTGATATTGACTCGGTGTATACGGAGAAAAATGCGGATTCAAAATCTATCTTCAAATACCTAATATAAAGTAGTGAATTTAAGGAAATAAGATTGAATTTTAGAAGTTTAGCAATTCATCTTCACGATGAAATCCTGGATCTGAATTTCAGACTTGCCATACCATTGCGTCATCTGGTTCATGACTGTTTGCCTATCTTATTACAAAAGGTTCCATATGCTTAGTTTCAAATATAAAATGTATAATGCTCCTCGCGAAAAAATCAACGTGAAGATGAACTGCTAGACTTCTAGTACTCAGTGAAAAATTAATGGATTTACATTTTTCTTCGAATACTGTAAATAGTATGCAACTTAGGAGGAAGGTAGATATTTCGCTCGGGCAGCAATCACACGTATTGCACAATATACTATTAACATATATATATATATTCAAAAAATGCGAACCTATGTTAGGAAATATTGAAAAGCAAGTGTCGACAGCAATTTTATGCCAGTAACGCTATTTTCCCGACGAACGCACCAGTGCATTCATTCTATGATACAAAATGAACTTTTCTACTAGTGAATATATACTATAGTGGATCATGGGACAATAAAATTAAATATAGAACTTTTTTACTTGGCTTACGTGAAGTGAAATTTTCAATAAAATGTTTTTTTATTATGCTTTTAAGATAAATTTTAAACCTTAGAAGTGTATTCCTAAATTCTTTTTTTTCACAGAATCATCAGGTGAACAATCAAGGACGCCAATCAATTTGAGGCCAAACCAGAAGCCTGAAAAACCTCGTCAAGATCAACGTGTGCAAACTCTTCCACCTAACCTTGTTCAAGCTTACCCTGAACAACCTCTTACAAATTACCTTATTCAAAGTCATCCTGATTATCGTACGGGTCCTTCTAATGCTCCACTTGCACAAACTGCTCCACAAAGTCCTGCAAATACACCTTCAGATCACAATTCCAACCTCGCTACTCAAGAACAACCTCGAGCTACAAATGCTATAAATCGACGTCCACCTGAACCACAGACGTATTTTTTTTTCAAATGAATATTCTAAATTTTCTGTAAAATCGGTTATGTACGATGGTGTACTGACCAGATGATATTTCAGATTACTTGATATCAATAAAGATATTATTCACTGAGAGTTGTGTTTATGTTTTTAAGATTTAAGAGATAACATTAAAAAATTTAAATTCTGCATTCAACTAACGCTGAACGTAGATCAGCGAGAGATATGCAGAGATAGATAAAATGGGATTAAAAGAGATAGGCGTGAATCTGGATTGACATAGAGATAGAAAAAGATTGTAGTTTATAGAGAGAAGATAAAGTGATAGGAAAGAGGGGATGGACACAGAAAGGCGGTAATATGAATTGACAGAATTAGAAAAAGGTAGAGGTGAATAGTGGAGAAAATGGGCTGGGATAGGAAAGAGAGGATTGAAAAAGACAGGATTGAATGTGGATTGATGAGAAGATAGATAAAAGATAGAGATTTATAGAGGAGAGATAGAAAAATATGCAAGTGGATAGACGAACGGTAAAAAAAGATAGAAATATTTTTGTTCATAAACGGTACAAGCTTTAGTTACATGACATTAGTTTTGTTCGGCAATATCTACAGAGCTTAATGCTTAGTTTTTCCATAGAACCCACCCAAGAGTTTGAAGGTGCCAAGGATGTAGCACCCCCTCCAATGTGATGTTTATATTGTTATATCGAGTTTGTACAAGAACGCAGTCGTTCTTCGGAATTGTAGAACTCTCTAATATTATTACCTTATAGAATTGCTTTATAAATATTGAGATCATCTTTTATGAAACATTGGGTTTGTACATTTGGATTACTTTGGATATGGTCATTAATAGGTTCGATTGCTGCAGTTAAATGTTTGGCTGGCTCCCCATGGGGCTAGGATACATAAACCTTCTTTGGTACATCAGGAGATCCCTCTGAATGATACATCTAGCAATGAACCTTCACAACAGGAACGTGATTGAAAAATCCAACTTGAATATGTCTGCTACCTTGAAGTGACTAAAGCCGGTGGGAACTACTGATCGTACGCGGCGCACAGTGGGGTAAAGTGATAGTTTTTGTGTAAAAATTCATTAATTTTCGACAGGAATAACATAGAAAAATCAATCCTTCTGGAAGTTGTGGATGAATATCTACAGAATACGGGAAAAATACAGAGAAAGTGAGAAACCAATTTTTAACCTTGAAACTCTATGTTAAAGTTGGCAGTTTTTGGATGAAATTTAGATTATCGAATACCATGTGTGCATGGGTATTGTATTATTAAGTTTTAAATAAATCCGATATGACTGAAAATCACAAGTCGGAGATTTTTTGGGTCGCTGATTCCAAATACGAAGGCAAAATGTCAAAATTAAAAATGAAGGATCCAATATGGCCAAACAAAATGGTTAAAAACCTGAGATTACTGAAATTTACTCCTCGGGAGTTTGCCGAGTCGCTGATTTCAAATTTGAAGTACCACTCATATCGATTTTGTTTTCAATTTTTGTCCGCTATATTGGACCCGCCATTTTCAATTTTGATATTTTGACTTCGGATTTGAAATCAGCGACCCAAAGAACCTTTGGACACCATGAAATAATTCAGACCTATAAGCATTCGAATAGCATCTTCAATCGCTTTTTTCTCTGAACCTTGAAGTCCAAGATTAATTTTGAGGCTGAATTTGGAAAAGGCATGAAAAAGTCTATTTAAAAAATCTGTAGCACATAAAATATAATGCCTAAGCGCACATGGTAATTCATAATCTAAATTTTATCTCAAAACTGTTTGGGAGATTAATGAGTGAAGAAATTCCACCATCTGTTAGATCACCAATAATGACACGCCTCCTAGATGCAACTGTTGTACTACTCCAAGGGTTGACCACGCAAAATTTAAAGAAAATTTAGTTCTTTTAGATTTCAAGGGATTTTAAAGGAGTTCAAAAGATTTCAAGATATGTTTAAAGTGACTTTAAAGACATTGAAGAGATTTTCAAATGATTTTAAATATTTCATGGTATTTCGAGTGTTTTGAAAGGATTTCAAAATCTTTTGAAACATTTCATGGGAATTCTGATAATATCAAGATAGTTTGAGAAAGTTCATAAAGTACATATGCATTTCAAGGGATTTTAATGGATTTTGAAAATTTGAAGAGACCTTAATTTAATGCAAGGGATTTTGATGAACTTCAATGGCCTTCAGCGGAAACGCAGTTTTTAAAGTTTCTGTTTATTTTCTGAAAATATAAAGTTATGGATGGGGTTTTTGTCAACAATCGACCTCAGCAGAGTCAGTAAAGAATACTTGAATATGATGGGGTTATGTTGTTTATAGTTATGTGTTCAAAAGTTATAAAACTCACGTTTCTCAAAAAAGCCAGCGTTTTTTTTCTCTTAATTTTTTCAGAGTTGGTACTAATATATTGCTAGTATAATAAAAGAATTAATTTCTGTTTATGGAAGATCAAGATTTGCATTTTTCATAAAATCGACACAAGATACGAAAAAAGTCAAAAGAGGAAAATTAAAACAAAAATTCGCTTGACATTTTTCTCTATCTTGCGTTTTTTTCGAAATTTTTGCTAAAATATGGATGAAGTCGGCTATAATAGAATTTTTCTCAAGAAAATAAACTCTTCTAAAATTTTGTAAGGAAAATATCTGTAGATCAACAATTTGAAAAAAAATTGTTCAGAAAATTTCATTGTTCTCAGAAGAATATAATTATGTCTGACTTTTTAATAATCTGACGAAAAAACACGGAAGGTAGAGAAAAGCGTGAAGGGACATTTTTATAGAACTGCTCTTATAACTTTTTTCGTACCCTGTCTCGATTTTCTAAAAAATGCAAATTTTGACTTTCCATAAACAGAAATGAAATTATTTTCTATTATATTAGTAATATATTAGTACCAACTCAAAACAATCAAGAGAAAAAAACGCTGGCCTTATTCAGAAAAATGAGGTATATAACTTATAAATATATTTATAAAAATACTTATATTTATAAGTATGAATTTTCAGACAGGCGGGCACCATTTTATCAAATTTGACCATTTTTGGAATTTTCCGGTGAATTTCCAAAGAAAATTACAAATTCCATAAGAATCAAAAAGTAAATGTCAAATATCTATATTGGTTTAGATACTGCAATACTTTTTAAAAAAATTCCGACAAATTTTTGATAAACTGCGTCACCAGCTTTAAAAGTTTGAATACTTCAAACTTTGGCAAACATGTTTTTTTTCAATATACCGATAAAACACGTGTCGTTTAAAACAATTTGATAATCAATACTATATATATTCTGTCCTGAAACGATTCTGTGACTTTAAAATGAATTCGCCCAATATATTACTAAAACTTTGATCACTAATTCAAAAGGATTTCATGCCATAAACAGAAACAATATATCATAAGTAACTATGAATTAATGTAGGTAAGAATTGTTGTCATATTGTCCGAGTATTCCAAATAGGTGATTGAAGAGAAGGAATAAACTTCTCCAATTTTTTTTGCCTGAAAAAGTCGAAAAAATTGTAAAAAGTTAAATCATCCATTTGGAATACTTGGACGTACGCAAGATTCAAATTAAATTTGTTTCAATTGAATTGATTGTTAAAACAGAGGAATAAATTTCTCCAATTTATGTGTCCCATGAAAGACTCGAAGCCCGTTAATTATAACGGCTGACATATACACAGTTTTGAAACTTAAACGTGTTTTATTTATCGTTAGTATAACATAGTATCATAAGGTTAAAAAAGTGGGTTTAGATGATCTTAAGATAAGGGATACAATGCGCGTTAGGAGGCTAGATACTTTATACTAACCGGAAACAAAGAAGAAGGCATGTGAGATAAGAAAGATGGAAAATGGACTTGAACTTTGGTCAGTCATGTCAAAAAGTATAAATGTGTAACTTCTAGATTATTATGGGTTAGAATTAAAGTGGGAATCAGAAGGCTATTTATTATAGCATGCTTTGCTCTAGTTGGTGGTGACAGTAGTGATGTAAAAGATACCTCCTGGGACTCGTTAATTGATATCATAGATACTTGCGATCCTGGGGAGAGAAACATTCTACTCGGAGATATGAATGGCTGGGTTGGTGTACAACGCGAATGTACCGACAGGGTACATGGTATTATGAGAGGCTCTGAAGGTAGAACAGATTACAATAACATAACATAACATATAACAGATAACAGATAACAGAAATGAACCTAGGTTAAGGATGCATGAGAAAAAAAATTAATAATAAGTCAAAGCAGATGCGAGCTAAAATTGAGAACTTGCAGAAACCAGCAGTACAAATAGCGTATTGTAAAAATTCGAACAAATATTCAGGAAATCACAAAGGAGACTGGAAGACAGAACTAGGCAATGAAAATGTAGAGCGCACATGTATATTTGGATAATACTACGGGGTAGCATCTTCAAGAGTGCATCTGAAGTGTGTGGCACTGTGGCTGTAGGAAGAAAGACTGAAGATGCTTGGTTGAACGTTGAAATCCGCGTGCCTGTTAAAGGGGAAAAGCAGGCGTACTCAAGATAGCTGAATAATAAAGGTCTTAGCAATGAGGAGGGGGTTAGACTAGAAAATGATTATAGAGATAAAAAGAGAAAAACGAAGTTACTAGACAAAGAAAGCTGGAATAAAATTAAAGTGGAAGAAGAGAAAATAATACAAAATTATCCTGAAGGAAATAAGAAAATGGTTTTCGAAATGGGTTGAAAAGATTAGGAAAGGAAAACTAGCACTGACTTAGTCGGAATTAAGAATTTTGATGGTGAGCGCTTGTGAAACTGCCTGCTTTGTTAGGACGGTAGTGGACGAGTTTGCTGACCTTAGAATGCCGCTGTTTGTGCACCTCGGACCCCTGATCCTCAAACGAAATTCTCGGAATGACACATTGCGGACTGACTCATTAGGGACTTTCAGCGTACAACTACCTGAGGATGGCCAAAAGATATTAGCAACGCGATGTTTTCTAGAACACACTACGAAATAGAGGATTCATTACACGATATGCTCGCTTACAAATCCCTAAACGATCAATGGAAAGACAGAATTCATAATTTCAAAGAAACGACAAAAGCGGATATCACGAAGAAATCTGTCGCAAACGCGCAATCAAACGATTCGAAAAATGAAAACAAATTGAGTCATCCGACTACTACGTCAACGAACGCGAAAAACCCCGACCGACGACCGCCTGTGATAAACGATCAAGGTGAACTTGAGTGTTACAATTGCTAGACATTTGGACACATCTCCAAAAATTGTTTAGATCCACAGAAAGTGTTGAATTGTTGAAAATGTGGCACAGTAGGACACAAGGAAGTCTCAATTCGTGGAATTAAAGTGACCGCGCTTATCGATCTCGGAACTGCTGAAAGCACAATAAAAGCGTCGGTTATAAGCAAGCAAAATTTCGACTTGATTCATGAAAACATTAAATTGAAGAGTTTTGGACCTCAACGTTCTACAAATGACTTGCCCGGACATGTATTCGCCAAAGTGTCGGTCGACGGAGTGCAAGTTCCAGAAATTCGATTGTGGGTTGTTCCAGATGATTCTCAAGCTGTTGATGTGTTGACCGGCAGAACGTACACCGATTCAGTGTTTATGGATTAGCACAAGGTCGAGAACTCGCCAAAGTTTGTGAAAAGTGAGTACGCCTATATGACCGAACTACCAGTGAGGAATGATCAAATCAAGAATTTAGTGACAGTAGACAAAGTTGAATTGTCTCCACGGTCGATCAATTTGCCTAGTGTAATAATCCCAGAAGAAGAATTTGTTGTGCCGATCATGAATTTGGATACAGTGCCAAAAAACGTTCAAAAGGGATCGACAATAGAACGAGCAAATCCTTTTCCTCATTCACCCCCAGCTTCAGTAAATGTCAACTGGGATCCAATCCACGAAGGAGATCTTCAATTCGACGAATATGCTCCAAAAGAGTCTGTATGCGACATAGCAGGTATTTTAAATAAGTTTGGTGAAGCTGTAGCGAAAAATACACGCGAGTTAGGTTGTACTAATTTAATAGCAATGGATATCAAAGAGGTTCCAGGCAATAAGCCCATAGCGAAAAAGCCGACTCCATGTAGCAATAAAAAGCACAAAACAAGAAAAGATACGATCCGCGAGTATGAAGAGCTAGGTTATGTTACTGAAAGTGATTCACCTTACGCGAGCGCTGTATTTTCAATAAAGAAAAAGAGCGGTGAGCCGCGACTAGTTGTTGATTTTCGATCGCTAAATAAACAGACTGAGCGTTTACATTTTCCGCTTCCGAGTCTCGAAGATCATCTATCCAAAATCGGCGACAGTAAATTATTCATAATTTTAGATTTGGCACAGGGATATATGCAAGTCCCACTGACACGGGAAGCAAGGGCTAAGACTGCTTTTATTACGCCCGATGAAACAGGGGAGTTTACGCGAATGATTTTTGGATTGATGAATGCACCCTTCTATTTTTCAAAACTGATGTTTGAAGTATTGGGTCTATTACGCGATCCCAATATCCTCTTCTATCTGGATGGTATATTAATACCAGGTAAAAATTGGCCCGACTTACGTAAACAATTAGTAGACGAACGAGTGAATCTGAAGGAAACTGCCCCTCTAGCAAGCTTCAATTACTTACCGTTGTATGTGCGATTACTCGTCTCCGCATATGGTTAATCAATATAAACTTCAAAGTAATAACCGATTGTAGTGCGCTTTTGTATTTAAACACACATAAATGTAAAAATCCTCAAATTATCCGGTCGAAAATTATCACGTTGATGCATTAAGTCGATCGCTGGTATATAATCTCGAATCTAATGATTTGCCTGAACGAATGCAAGGCATCTTTACGATATTTGCTCATGAATATGAAGTTTTAGATTTCCAGTGCGCGGACGAAAAACTATCAAGAAAGCGTGAAATATTACCGAAACCTGTTAACGAAAGATTTAATCACGAGATAAGTGAAGTGAACAGATACGAGTTAGTTAGTTCTATATTGTACAAGCGCGATGGTAATAAGTTTCTCTATGTAATACCGAATGCGTGAAGAAAAAGTATTGTGATCCGATATTACGATCTTCAGAGTATCGTAGGTCTAGACCGAACTATTTCGAAGTTGCGCGCATTTCACTATTTTCCGGGAATGCGCCGCTTCGTTCCACAACATATATATGGTTGCATACAGTGTATAATTACTAAGCATTAATCAGGGCCACAATCTCGACAATTACATCCTATCAAGCCTGGATCACGACCATTCGCTTTGGTACATATTGACCATGCAGGTCCATTTGTTGCAACTTCGACTAGGAACCGCTATGTACTAGTTTTAACCGATAACTTAACGAAGTTTGTAATTCTCAAAGCGGTGCCAGATTCAAAAGCAGCGAATGTCGTTCGTGCGCTGGAAGATGTAATTCTTGATTTTGTCGCTCCAATAAGAATTGTCTCAGATGGAGGCATTTGCTTTACTTTTGACTTATTCTAAGAATTCTGTAATCGTCTCGGTATACGTCACACGCTCCATTTTTCCTCATCATCTGCAAGCTAGCGGTTTAGTGGAGCGGACGAACAAAACCCTGATTCCAGCGATTCAAGCCAATGTTCAACGCCGAGAAGGAAGGGATTGGGATAAGCACTTAAAGAAGGTGCAATGCGATCTAAATGAGCCACCGAACAAGGCGACGAAGAAAAGTCCTTTTGAGCTTCTATACGGGTACGTGAATAGACATGATAATGGAAATTTACGGCTATTAACGATGGAAGAAGAGGGGCGCTATACCAATCCTTTAAATCTACAAGACGAAGCCAGACAGAAAATTGCGGACAAGCAGGCTCGATATAAAAGTCGGTACGACAAAAATCGTACAACGGATGTAACGTTCGCAGTTGAGGAGATTGTATATATGAAAGATGTTCCGGAATAGACTGGTGAGACTACAGAATTGCAGAAGAAATTCCGTGGTCCGTTGGTCATTACCAAAATTTATCCGAGCGACACCTACGGCATTGCTGATCTACAAGAGGAAGCTCTTGGGCGAAGGTACGCGGCTACAGCACATGCAAGCCACCTGAAATTATTAAAAGGCGCTCCAAGTAGAGATAATTTTGATTTCGACGTTGAGATTGAAGATTTAACACCAGTGCTCGAAGACGTTTCAGTAAATCCAGACACTTCACACTCTAAAAGTGATCCTCACAGTGACGATGATATGCAGGACGATTGTATTATATCGTCTTCTCCACCTCCAGATATAAGAAGCAAGACTGCGAGTCAAGCTAAGCGTGCGAACAAATGTACCTAGTAAAATTCTACGAAGTTTTGTATGTGAATGCATTAACGAATTTAATATAAAATAATCTTTTGTTTGTATTTTCAACGACCGTTTTTCAGTGAAGTCAAGGACGAGTTATGGTTGCAGGATGCCCGAGTGTTAGCAATTAATTATTGGCATTTTGAATATAGTTCGAGCGATGTCCGGAGAGCGGCGTGTGTGATGTCATTGCGCGTGCGCAGTATGGATGGTAGAAGGACGAGCGAAAAACGAGATCGATCGGGTGAGAAACCGAGCGAACGCAACGAACGAACGGAAAATATCAAGCGATACTTGCGAGCGATCAAACGGAACGAAATTAACATTTCGTGCGCGTTTTCGAACGATACTGAAATTCTTATTATTCCTGAAACTCGCAAAGTTATTTCTATGTATTTTTGTGAACTTATATGCTCAGTAAATCTCTATATGTTCAAATTCAACATCCGGTGTTCTTCCTATCTAACCTTTCCTTTAGGAAGATAAGTTCAGGCCCACAAGAACAAGCACGCTTTATTGATCGGGAAAATTTGAACGTCAACAAGGGGAAGGAGAAAATATAGACTATGAGGAATTGGAAAAAGGAGATAGAGAAAAACAGGTAATAGATAGGTTGAGGACGATAGGGAAATCAAGATACAATAAATAGTATAGATGTATAAAAGAGGATTGAAAAAATGTCTGGAAAAATGTTAGACGGAACAGAGATGGGCAAGAATAGCTAGATCAATGTTTTGGAAACAGGATGAGGAGAGAAAATTTAAATATAATTAAGTTTATATTGAAGTTATATTACAAAGTGTATCTTCCTCTCCTTTTAGCTATTAAAAATTACCATTTAAATAATTTCTTAAATTATAAATCGTAAAATAACATTCAAAAGAGTAATGAAATTAATTATACCCCTTTATATATTATTCAAAAAATTTGTATGAAAATTTAACAAGACGAAATCTCAGAAAACAATATAAAAATATGTACCTTGCTTTGCTTCATATTGGTGGTCAATAGCATCAAAGGGGAAAAATGGTATTTTTTAATTATGACCAAATACAGCATAAAATAATTAAGAACATTTTATATATACCTAAAGAATATGAGGAAAATAGGGAGTAAGTGAAAAAAACTTCCTAAACCAACTAATGAACTAACTATCCTAGAATAAAGATTAATAAAGAAACCTAATCTACAAGCAGCTATCCTCACGTTAAAATTCTATCATTTCGAGTAACTTTTAGAGATAATTGCATCCGTACGTTGCACTTTAATTATAAATAACAAGACTCAGTTGACGAGTTTTCCTTTATTACTTCAATTTCAAATATTTGACAAGATTTGAAGGTATTAAAGAACGATTATGACGTATAGGAAGTAGGGTCATAAATACTTCAAATCAATTGTTTGTCTTTTTATTTTATGGTGGAGATGACAATATAGTAACAATATTCCGAATAATTTGCCAAAAAAATGTCTGGTAGTAATGATGACCAGTGGGTTTATAATAATAGGCATTACGGAATTGTATATGAATACACATTATATAGCGGATACGTTCACATTTATTTGGAATTACGAGGTATTCAAACAGCCTTTTCATTGGCCAGCGCTCAGAAACTGAGAACAAGGAAAGCGTGGTGGGGAAGCTACTACGCTCTCACCCACCGTCCTCCGCGCACCGAGCGCTCAATTAATGATATTATTTCCTAAAATTTCAATATAAAATTTAATATGGTTATTATAAAATTGAAATTAAATGCTGAAAATAAAAAAATTAAAACAATCATACTCAATTTCTCACAACCAATTTAACCAACCATATTATAACTAGTATCGCATCAAGATAATTCATACATAACTCACTTATATAAAGTAACTATAAATTATATAATTTTTATTATTACTATCAAATGTCCGGAAATAAAAAAATAACATAGTCTAGACGCTAATTAATCCTAGGAAAAAAGAAAATTACTATTTCGGATGCTAAAGGGAAGAAGGATAATTATTCTAGGGAATAAAACAAAAATAGTAAAATATACCTCACTTATTAATTCTGTAAAATAAAAGGGGGGAGGGGACTAAGAGAAACCGTCCCGGTTGTTTATGACAAGCAACAATAATTTTTGTTTTTTTTCCTTTATTAATTATTTCTCCACTCTCCCATGCTCGTGGGCCCTATCAATTGTTATTTAGATATTATCGTTGTTAACTGGACATAATTTATACTAATAGAATTGCAATATTTAATGAAATCGGAAACGCTTTTCGAAAATACTTTCGGAAAACGTTTCCGTCGGTTGAGATCCTCGGCTGGCGAAAGTCGTGCGTCACAAAGAGGAAGGAATGTGAAGAGAAAGACAGAGAAACGCGCGCATGAGTTGAAGGGAGACCGCGACTCCATTCAGGCGACGATCACGTGTTGACAGAATGTTGTGGGAATTTTTGGAGACCGGGCGAAGGAAGTATGGCGTGTGCAGGCATGAGTCATGGTTAGGGTGAGCAAACTCGTCTTTGTAAACACTTCGAAAGCGTCAATTTGTCACGTAGACCATTCCTCAACTTTCAGAATGAAACTTGAGTGATGGCTCTCGTTCGACAAACTGTCGCTTTCTCAGGAGTTCTCCATCAGGCCGCTGGCCCACAACAAACTCGTTATCGGTACTTGTAATTGAGCGCAATTGAATTTTTTGCAGTGCGATGGAGCGCATTTGAAATGCATTGAAATGCGCAAAAGAACATAAAAAATATTAATTAGGACTCCAGTAGCGTGAAGCGTGTCACCAGTCCCTCCCCCCACCCTCGTCATTTGCCACGTTATTGGTACTTGTAATTGAGCGTCATTGAATTTTTTGGTGCTGCGATGAAGCGCATTTGAAGTGCATTTTAGAGAAAGAATTTCTTATCTGCTGGTGCAATATAGCGCATTTGAAATCGAATCGAATTGTTTGTTGGCGATTTAATTTCTTTTAAGTTTGGGATTTCGGGTTATCACGGGTTATCACTAGCTTCAGGTATTAAGGCCTTAATATCTTTCGCGTTTTGGATTCGATCTGGAAATTTTCGGTTGTCCAACAGAGCGCATTTGACATACCATAGATTATGTTTCGACAGCGAAATATCATTACTATTGCTCGGTAGGTGTTTTTGTACCAGCTTTTTTTAATATCAATGATCGAAAAGTATGAAAAATAAGAAAAATAGGGAAATTCTGGTTATTTGGACCCCTATCCTGGAAACTTTTCGCTGAGCCTGATTTTTTTGGGGATGGCTGAAATTAAAGCTATCTGCATGTAGAATTGAGATGCAAAACACAATTTGCTATGTTACATTTTTCCTTTTTTTGAT
>JAUMHM010017396.1:0-17064 GCA_032362435.1 Melikaiella ostensackeni
GGGCAGGGTCTCAACCTTGTGAGGTTTTGTGAGATCCAGTGCACTCGCGATTAGTGATCTCTGCGAAGAATGATAAGAGTGGAAATGTGTGTGGAAGTTGTGTTTTGCCCTCTCGGCATAAATGCACAATCTGAGATAAATTTGACATGGTAGAAAGTTAAAGCGATGTTTATTTGTGTGGAATAAAGCTCGCAAGCAGAAAGACACACAATAATTCCAGAGATTATTCTATACTAGAAAAGTAAAGAAGGAGAGAGAAAACTGGTTAGTGTGGTCGAAAATGAATGTTGCAGCCACGTCTGTGATGGCAGGTCAGCGTGGCGTCGAGGCAGTCTCAACGCCGCGCCGATACTTTAACCTCGGCCAGGTGACTTATTTCATGAGAAATTCTTTTGGCACCGCGTGTTTGCGAAGAGGATCGTAAGCATATTTCTCTATAAAGAAAATATGCACAAAAGGTGATAATGATGCAGATTCAGAAAATTTAGCGGAGGTTTTTGTCAAGTGATCACAAGAATTCTCGTGCTTGAATGGGATTTGAGTGTGACTCAATGTAATCAGTCCTCTAGAAGTAAAGAAAAACACAAATAAATATTTTTGGAAAATCCAAAAAAAACGGCGAAGATATTGGACTTCGAAATTTTTTGTACCTTTTTTTGGAAGCATCATATCTTTCGTTCTAATTAACCGATTCAGCTTTTCAAGCTCCAAAATTTTTTGTAAGAAGACGTACTTCCATATTCAAAAAAACTTAGAGAATTTTTCTTTGAGTTTTTCTGCAAACTCAAAATACAAAAATCGCTTTTTTGAAAATACAACATTTTGAAAAATTTTTTACCCAATGAAGGTCTGCATGTGATTTACGAGTTCTACACATTTCATCATGGGCCAGCCAGTAATTCGGGAGAAAAAAATTCAAACGCAACGTCCTGCATGACGAAGTGTATTACAACGGGGAACCGCACTGCGGCTTAGTTATTAGTATGTATACAGTCAGAAGATTTTCGGACTTCTCAATTCGTGCGAGCAATCGTGCGCGGCTTACGAGTTCTTGTTTTAGTGGTTTTTAAAACAGTCGTCACATTAAAATTCTCTCAATTAGAAAAAAGTTTCGCTTTACTTCTGTCTTGGACATTGGAATGGCAGCGTGGATTCACTGTGTTCCTTCAATTGTAATAGAATTCTTGAATTTTTCACTCAATAAATTTTCTTCCGCTTCATATTCTTCACTACTGCAGTACTCTACATGAATATCCTTGAAGTTTAACTTAGCCCATTGAAACACTTCTCGAAGATTAGGTAAAAATGATTGCGTATCGGTTGAAGTTGATGGAGGAAAAACCAGAGTTCAAGAGAGTTTAGTCTTATGCAATTAATGAGAATTTTATGTGACTTTAAAAATTACTCATTCTAATGAAGAAGTTGGATTTTCCAAGTCTATAGAGTTGAGACAAAAGGAGTGTGTCTTACAAGGGGAAGGCCTCCTCTGCGACATCGACTTTTTGATGAGACCATAATCAATCGATAGTACGTCAAAAATAATTAGACAAGTGTCCCGGCTTCTTTGTATGTGGGCCCTTGTTTAAGAATTATGAGCATTTGAAAATCACGGTCGCCGCGGCTGCCAAAGTTCCAACGAATCGCGCGCGGTTGCTTTCACCAAGCGCCGCCGGTGTAGCGGTAAAGAGTCTGCATAGCGACCTTGCTGTCGCTGGTTTAAATCTTTTTGTCGACATTTTTTTCAATTTTTTAATTTTTCGCATTGTAAATATGTCAAATAATCATTTTTTGACGCTCCACCGGCGATTAAATGTTTAGAAAAAAACAGTCAAATTACTGGGAAATAAATATCACGCATGAGAATCGACGAGAGGGGCAGCTGGCCCGATTCTATCCTCTCTTCCATGAATCGTGACAATGGATCCAAAACTGGATTCAGAAATAGCAGAATAAATACGCACACTCATTTTCTACGAATGCAACCGCAGATGCCTCTTTTTATGCTATAAAATTTAAGACGTTGCTTCTGATGTGTATAACATTTTTGCATGATATTTAATCTCCAATAATTTAACTATTTTTGAAAAAAAAAATTTTAATCGCAACTGCGCGCGACTCGGTGGACCTTTGGCAGCCACGGTAACCGTGATTTTCGAACACTCATAATTCCTAAACAGGGGCCCACTTACAAAGAAGCCGTGTCTAATTATTTTGACGAACTATCGATTGATGATAGTCTCATTAAAAAGTCAATGTCGCAGAAAAGGCCTTCTCCTTGTTAGCTGGGAAAAGTGGCACCCACAATGTTTGCCTTTGCATTCCCAACAAAAATGAAAAACTTATGTTTTCTAGTTGAAAAATTGAAGAATTAGTTGAATATAATTATTTGCCTTTGTAACTCCCAAGCATTAGAGAGCTCAATCGATTTGCTATTCTGCTCAAATTGAATGTTATTTCACTGAATGTGAAAGCTGTCCGGGTAATGACAATCTAAAGGTTCTATTAGAGACAGCATACGCAGCAAATTTCATTGAACAAATCACGTTTTAACAATGGTTTACCACAGATTGATTTGATTTAGGAACAATAATTAAACCAGTAGATGATTTCATGAATTTCTGAAGTGACCATATAAAGAAATTTCTTCGACACGATTTTATCGCCAAACAACAAAGTTTGCATCTCAAAGACACGAAAGCTAATTTAAAAGTAGGTGAGCATATTATTCTTCTAGATTTTGCAGAAAATCACTGTATTGAGTTTAAAGATTCTTCACAAGGACATTACTGGTCAAAAACACAAGTAACTATTCATCCTTTGTGGTTTACTATCGTACACGTGAAGAAGAATTAGAACATATTAGCTACACTGTTATATTAGACATAGAACAACATAACACGATTGCTGCACGTGTCTTTCAGAAAAAAACTAATAACCTTTTTACGCGACACAGGAATTCTTGTGAATGAAATAATATACTTTACAGATGGATCAGCAGCACAATACAAAAATGTGCAATTTTCCATGGTAAAGGACCTTGTGATGGGGTAAGAGGTATTGTTAAAAGGGCAGCTGCCAAAGCAAGCCTGCAAAATCTGTACGATAATCAAATCACTAATCTTCGAGAAATGATTCAATGGAGCAAGTTGAACTTCAAGGATATTCATGTATAGTTCTGCAGTAGTAAAGAATATGAAGCAGAAGAAAATTTATTAAGTGAATGATTCAAAAATTTCATTACGTTTGATGGAACGCAGCAAATCCAAGCTGTCATTCCAATTTCCAAGACAGAAGTAAGGACGAAACTTTTTTCTAATTCAGAAGATTTTAATGTGGCAACTGTTTTAGGAACCACTAAAACAAGAACTCGCGAGCCGCGTGAAATTGCTCGAACGAACTGAGAAGTTCAAAAACCTTCTGACTGTATACTAATAACCAAGCCGCAGGGCGGCCCGCCGTTGTAGCACACTTTGTCATGCAGGACGTCGCGTTTGAATGGACTTCATGTCTTGGTACATATAGGGATTTTGGTGATACGCCTGAGAAATTTATTTTGGATGATCTGAATGTGATTAATGTTGCTTTTTGCCGCACCTCACCAAATTGTACGGGCGTCAGCTATTATTGCTCGGGTAAGCATTTTATGGATTAGGATTCCATATTCAGGTCTTTGACTCGAGTGTCTATTAGTATTAGGAATATTAGGGTGGCTGTGATTTCGCGGAATCAGTGGTTCATGAGGTTTGCATTTTTTAAATTGTTAGCAGGATTGGAATTAGGATTTTCAGTTGGCTTCCTGGCTTCCTAGAGGATTTTTTAATGCTGCACAGCCATTATAGTTAGCTGAGTGGTCTTTGCCGCAGATAGCGCAAGTAGCTGGTGTCTGATGATCTTTTTCGCTTTTAGAACTAGTGTGCGCGCCCCCACATTGTACGTAGCGTATGGTAGCATGACACATGCCAGGAACGTGATGAAATCTGTGGCAGTCAAAACACTGAAAGGTTTCATTTAATTTGACATAGGGCTCAACTTTAATTTCAAAAAAGGCCAGAGACTGGAGTTTAAGTGTACGGCACGCGCTCGATTTTGGGTTTGCCGCGATAGAGTCAGTTTTAGCATTTTTGTTCGACGGGTTGGCAGTTTTCTTGGCGCTGCTAGGTGGACTCTACAAAAAAGATTTATTCGTGTCTGATCCTGTTTGTCTCCTGCGTTTCCTTGACGAGGTGATTGTCCAGGCGTCCTCGTCCATCATTTCTACAGTTTCTGGTACTGTTGATTCCGATGCCGAATTAGTTCCTCCTGAATTGGGAGGCATGGTTGTCTCGTTTTCATGGGTTGCTTCTTTGACACGCATTGGAGCGCGCAACAGCTCTGCCTTAGGGGAAGGGGCCACGCCTCACTATTGGTTTCCGAGTCGATGGAGGGGATCGCTTCGCGAGTCTTCCCTTACTCCGTGGAAAAATTTAGGGCGAGCGATCCAATCACATCATTTCTCGTCGGCACGCCGTGCCTGCCGCCTGCTTTATTTTGCCTCTCCGCTTCTGAGCATTACATTTTAACTTCAACTTTACATTAAACTCTAAAGTACAAGGATTTATCGAATTATAAATATTTATGAAGAATAACAGTAATAAAATCAGAAAATTTAAAGAAAGATTTATAGTTGATGAAATATAATCTGAAAGTCCTTTAATTTTTATTAATTTATCTTGAATTTCTTTCAATTCTCCGGCATTTTTTTGAATTTGTTTGAGTTTACCCTGAATCTTTTTAGAATTACTTAAATTCTTTGAAATTCACTTCATTACACTTAATTCATTGGATCTTCTTATTTTTGTTTAGTTTTTTTTTAATTCACCCTTTTCAACTCATCATTTATAATTCGATTTCGTTTAATTCATTATTTTTTTAAATATGAGAGCTTTTTTCAATTTACGTAGATTCTGTTCAATTCTGCCTAAATTCTATTCACCTCTATTTCACTCAAATCAATGGAAATTTTTTAATTTTGTAAATTTAGTTAATCCACTCAAATCCTCATGAATTTCATCAAAATCTCCTGAATTCTTTCAGTTTTTTTCAAATTTATTGCAATTTCACTGATATGAATGAAACAGTTTGGATTTCAATCATCTGTTTTCAATTTATTTGAATTCTTTTTGATTTAAGTTGAACTGTTTTGAATTAGCTTTAAATTCTTATGATTTTACCTCTGAATTCCTTAAAATTCACCTTAAATAATTAAAAATTTTGATTGAATTCTTTTGAATTATTTTATTAAATTTCCGGGTCACTTTTTGGGTTATAAATTAAACACATTTGGTACTCCTGGTCATTTGAGATTTCTGAAAATTTGAAATTTTGAAAATTTTTCGTTTCGATAATCATATTTTCGGTATTTTTTAACAATCGAGATTTTGCTTTAACGGAAAAATTACTTCGTCGCACATCTTTATAGAAATTTGTATTTTTCTACAAAAAACTATTGAAAAATAAGATTGTGTTTTGTTGTAGATTTTCGTAATTTTTCCCAGAAATTTTATGTTTCATTCAAAATCATGAAATTGTATAATTATTTATTAAAACTCTTGATTTTTCATACTTTGTAGTTTTCTATATGCCGAACTTTACAAGATCTATAATTTTCTACGATCATCTTTAAAAACGACATCTTCATACTTAGTTGTAGTTTATCTTGAAAGGCGGCGGTACAGATCTTGTCTGTCTCTTTCATTCATTAACAGGTGTGAATATGAACAAATGAGAGCGAGCGAGACACTCACATGTGGAAAACAAGTGACGGTTTTCCACATGTGAGTGTCTCGCTTACACTTATTTGTCTACATTCACACCTCCTAATGAACGAAAGAGACAAACAAAATCTGTTCCGCCGGCCTTGCATGGCTTCATCGTTTGGCCTGAATCCTGTAAGTCCGATTTACACACGATTTCCAGGGCCCTTAAAACTGGCATTTTAAAACAAAAATGATTATACTTCGGAGAAGATTTACACTACTGAACAATTGTCTGTAGTGTTATGTTAGTGTTTTTCGTTGAAAATTATTTGTATTTTTAATAAGAAATTTGATTAAAAATAATATTTACAGTTTTGCAACGAACTTAGGTTATGTTGACGTCTTTCACCTGAAATCTGTATTTTTAAACTAAAATTATTAAATTTAAAGCCGTGTCTAGGTTAACCGAAATTCGGTGGGTGTAGAACAAATATATTGTTGGGCCCATAGGGTAGCTGAAAAAGAGCGGCTTGGTTCACCGAAATTCGGTAAGCGTAGCACAAATATTTTCGGATTGGATTTTAGTGTTTTTTGACGCAAATTGAAATTTTTATTCAAGAATCATTAGATTTCAGAGAAGATTAATATTTTTTGGACAATCTTTTAACAAGTTTCAAAAAATATTCACAGTTTTTCATCATATCCAGGTAATTTTGGAGTTTTGCATCGGAAATCCCATTATTTACAACAACAATAAAATTAGATTTCGAAGAAGATAACAGTTTTTTGTAAAATTCTAGGTTATAAGTTCGCAGTCTTTGTATTTCCCCTACATTTGTGCCCAGACCTTTTGAAATTGAACGTCAAAGCATCGACAACTATCATTTAGTGATTGTGAATTCTCTTTTGTTAAAGCTCCTTCGGCTTTAACGAACACATTCTCATTACGTAGCTCGTGCTTCGCACTCGATTTTGTCCAAAATGTGAACTTTTCTACATTATGTTCAACACTATTGCATCAAATGTATTTAGCATTTATTTCTGTACCTCGACCTGGGATTGATTATTCAGATATTGCGAAATAAAGTACAAATTTTATTTATCACATGATTACTTGGATATTTGTTCTTTATTTTTCATTAAATTTTATTCTCAGCTACCCTGAAAATTCATTGTAATGTTTTTATAATTTAAAAACTTGCGCATACTATAAAAAAAACAATTTTGTTCTTGAACATTCTATTGAAACTTGTATCGTTTTTCCATAAATTTAATTTGTTTATTTTCAATCTTATTTTTTACGATTCAAACCAAAAATACTCATCCTAGCATAAAGTGGTTTCAAGAAAATGTGTAGATATACTTTAGGTGAAAAATTTTGTTAAATAAAATATTATTGTAGCTTGTGTCGTTTCACCACAATGTTATTTTTTGTATTTTTATTGTATTTTTATAACAAAAGTTTATAACAAATTTGTGGATCTTTTTTGGTTGAACAACTTTTGTCTTTTTATTTTTTTTCGTCTCTTGCGTCGTTTTAATAAAAATTTAATTTTTTATTTTTAATCTTTTTTTTTTTTGTAATAAAAGAAAAGCTACTCGTCCTATCTAAAGAGGATTAATTACAAATTTGTAGATCCTTTCTGGGTGTTGTCTATTAATTTTTTTCGTACCTTCCGTCGTTTTTCAAAAAATTAATTTTTTATTTTTAAGATTGTTTTTACGATTAAAACAAAAACTACGCTTCCTATCGAAAAGTGATTGATAACAAATTTGTAAATCTTTTTTGAGTGCATAATTTTTGTCTCTTCATCTTTTTCTCATTTCTTGCATAGTTTGACTGCGAAATGGAATTTTGATTTTCCATTATTTTTTGTGCGATCAAAATTTGAATTTTTGATTTTTTAAACAAATTCAAAAAGTTGATATGATAATGTTGTAGGGCTTTCAAAAAGCAACGTTTTTCTACCTGCGACTTCTTTTTTATTGTGCGTTGTTTGGCTCAAAATTTTCATTTTCGTTTGTTTTTTTTTTGAATTTTGAAAATGCGATAACTGTAATAATTTTTTTAATCGAAAAAAGTCGTAAAGATGAATTGTTCGACTTTTCAATTACTGTGAATAGTCGTACAAAGAATTTTCAAATCTTTAAAAAAATGGTCTAAAAAATTTTCAAAATGTTCTAATTTTTTAAATTTCTATCCAAAATAGCTGGCTCACAAACTCGTCCTTTCTTTTTACATCCTTAAAAAGTGTGCCAAAGTACAATCCAATCCGAATAGTCTTTCAAAAGTTATCCGGTATGCAGACGACGACAACGACAACAACGACGACAGACAAATAGACACCATCGTAAAACCTGTTTTTTCTACACTAATAAAAACATCTTATCAGTGATAAACACAGTATGTTTGTGTGTTATTGTTATTCACCGGCAAGCGTGATAGTTTCTTCCGAATAAAACATTTTATTTCAAAATGCACGCCGAAAGCCACAGTATAAATCGATCCTTGGACATATCGGGATTTGGAAAATTGAAAAAAGGACCTTCCTTGGATCGGCAAGAAAGAACTATGCCGTTCTACCCATATTTATCTGAGAACATGATTTTTTCTATTCATAAAATATTCAACTACACAATTACAGTATTCATTATTGAAATTCAAGGTTAGGAATTGAGGATAGGAACACAAAAAATCAGGACTATTTATCTCTAAAAATTATAAGTAACTTCCATTTACAAAAATATTGATACTTACTTTACATGAATCTTCTGACCATCAATTTTAAGCAATTTTATATTATTTCTTGTTGCGATTTTCACCAGTTCTCACTTCCGTCAAGCACGCGTCGTGTAAATTTAACGTGCATGTGAATGTGTGCTCATCATTGACATGAAAGTTTGCTTGTATTGTGGCACATGTGGTGCCCCCAGCAGTCGTGTACCGGTACTTCGTACCCAAGTCGCCCAAAAACTTTGTCACAAAAAATGCATTGAGGCTTGGAGGGCCTGATAATGATGAGAATGTAATAATTCAATTGTAGAGAAGACTTAGACTTTGGACATTTTTTTGGTATGAATTTGTTTAGTTCCTGGAATTGAAAGATTGCATTTCGTTATTAAAAATTTTTTTGTTTAAGTCCTAGATGTCTAAAATAAATTCCTTGGCATTATCTATAGTAATAATTGTAGGACGGTCATTGACAAAAATTCTAATGAAAAATAGTAAATTGAAATTTTGAACCAAACATCAAGAGATATGAAAATAAGTCATTCATCATTTTTTGATAGGACTCACCATTTTCCTTTTACTCTTGAAAAATTCTATTGAAACATCAAAAATGCAAATTTTTCAAAATGGATTTTTGAATTTTCGGAACCTTTCCTAAGAAATATTATCCTACTATGTAACTACAATGAAGTGTAACATGAAGTTACAACATATACATTTTTGAAAACTATTCGGAAATGGTTACCAAGAAGAACAATCTTGAAACTTACAACGTACTAGAACCCTGAATCAGCCTGAAATTTTGAAGCCGGGGAAAAAGCCGGAAAAAATCATCTCTTTTGGTTATAAATTCCACTATTTGGTTAAAAATTTTATTCTAGTGTTGAGATTTCCAACATTTTGTTAGAAAATCATCTGTTTTGGTTAAAAATTTAACTGTTTTGTTAAGCATTAGTCTTTTTGAACAAGAAATTCGACCCCTTAGATTGAAAATTCACCACTTCTGGTTGAAAGTTGATTTTTTTTAATCAAAAAGTTTACTATTATATTTTGGATCAAAAATTCATCTCTTTTGTTTAAAAATTGTACTATTTGGTCAAAAAGCTAATTATATTGTTTAAATGTGAAACCTTTGTTAGAAAGTCATCTTTTTTGGTTACAAATTCAACTGTTTTGTTCAACATTAGTCTTTTTGGCTAGAAAATTCGTCCGCTTAGTTTGAAAAATTATCTTTTCTTTTTAAAAGTTGATTTTTTCAAATTAAGAAGACTATTATATTCTTAGTCCAGAATTCATCTCTTTTGGCCGAAAATTCTACTATTTGGTTAGAAAGTTAATCATATTGTAGAAGCTTCAAACATTTTGTTAGAAAGTCATCTTTTTTGGTTGCAAATTCATCTTTTCTAGTTTAAAGTTGATTTTTTGAAATTAAAAAGTCTACAATTATATTTTTGGTCCGGAGTTCGTCTCGCTTGCTTAAAAATTTTCTATTTGGTGAAAAAGTTATTTATATTCTTAAAATAGTAAATATTTTGTTAAAAAGTCCTCTCTTCTGGTTAAAAATCTAACTGATTTGTTGAACTTAAGTCATTTTGGATAGAAAATTCGTCCGTTTAGTATGAAAAATTATCTTTTCTTGTTAAAAGTTGATTTTTTTTTAAAATTAAAAAGACTACTATGAGAATTCTACTATTTGGTTATAAACTTAATAATATTGTTGTAATTTCGAATATTTTGTTAGAAAGTCATCTCTTTTGGTTACAAATTTAACTGATTGGTTGAACCTAAGTCTTTTTGGATAGAAAATTCATCCGTTTAGTTTGAAAAATTATCTTTGTGATGAAAAGTTGATTTTTTGAAATTCAAAACTCTACTATTATATTCCTAATCCAAAATTAATCTGTTTTTGTTCAAAATTCTGCTATTTGATAGAAAATTCAATTATATTATTGAAATTCTATCTATTTTGTAAAAAGTCATCTCTTTGGTCGAAAATTCAACTAGTTTGTTGAACATTAGTTTGATTATATAGAAAATGCCACCTTTTTGATTGAAAATTGATCTTTTTATTGAGAAGTCATCTTTTCTGGTTGAAAGTTAATTCTCTATAATTGAGAAGTCTACTATTATATTTTGAATTCATTTCTTTCGATAAAAATTCTACTATTTAGTTGAAAACTGATTTATTTTGCAGAAACGTCAACTATTGTCTCAAAAAGTCATCTTTTGGATCGAAAATTCAACTGTTTTATTAAACATTCTTCTCTTGGTAGAAAAGTAATCTTTTTTGGTCGAAAATTTTACTATTTGGTGGAAATTTTCACTATTTTCTTAAAAAGCCACCTTTTTTTTGGTCGAAAATTCAACTGTTTTGTTGAACATTTTTCTTTTGATAGAAAAGTAATCTTTTTTGATCGAAAATTTTATATTTGGTGAGAATTTTACTATTTGGTGGAAATTTTCACTACATTTTTAAAAAGTCCCCTTTTTTCTGGTCGAAAATTCAACTTGTTTGTTTGAAAATTCGATCGTCGAGTTGAAGGTTAGTCTTCATAGTTTGAAAGTTCAACTATTTGGATACGAATTCAACTTTTTCCTGGAAATTTAACCGACTTCAAAATGGTTCGTACTTTTGGCTTGAAAATTTAACTTTCAATAAAAAATGCAAATGTTTTTTGTTGAAGTTTTATCTTTTTTGTTTTGAAAATCCGACCACTGGGTTGAAGATTAGTCTTCTTAGTTTAAAAATACAATTGTTTGGATAAAATTTCAACTTTTTTATTGAAAATTGGTATCTTCTGCTTGAAAGTTCAACTGTTTAATTGTTGTACCAGAAAGAATATAACTTTTTACAGGGAAAAACGGAAAATAAGCTAGATTTTTTTTTTTAATTTGAATAGCCATCCTGCAAAAGTTTTTAAACTTTTTGTCTTTTTGACAAGAGTGACTTTTGAACTTATATCAAAACTGACTTACTTGCAGTCACAAAAAGAAACGATTGGCGTTGAAGATTCGAGTGCACATAATAATTACGAAACGGACAGCGAAGTGGAGAAGGCATTCGACGAACATTCAGAACTATTGCAAACGGTTTCTCCATTGGAGAAACAAATGCACACATCTCTAGAATTAGTTAGTATCATATGTTTACATTGCTATTTTCATCCTATAAATGTATAGCCATGTTTAGAAACGTACGCCTTTTTCCTGCTTCTCATTTATTAGGTATCACTATGAAAATGTTTTTAAAATTGGATCTTTGTTGCTTGTAGGATGATAACGCAAATGACGGGCGCTATTCAACAAATGAGAATAGTCCGCACGAACTGCACATGTATCCAGGATTGGTAAGTATCATGTCTTTACTCTCTAAATTTGAATCAGTAAGAAATGGGTCATTGAATCAAATCAGTAAGAATTTTCACTGATTAACAACGCATTCTCACTGATACAAATAGCTAGAAATGGATCACTGATTGAAATCAGTAAGGATTTTCACTTAAAATCAGTGACGTCTCACCGATTTAAATTAAGAGAGTACATTAATCCTTCCATCGTGTGAGTTTATAGTCATGTCTCGGAATGTAGGTTCTTTTGCTGCTTCTCATTTAGTGGGTATCTTAACATAATTTTTTTTTCAAATTAGATATTCATTCCTTGTAAGACGATAACGGCAACGTAGGAAAAAGTTCTTTACAAAGTTTGGTAAGTCACTACTATTTCCAAATCATGTATTAGTTCGCTTAATAAATAAATATTTCTGAAATTGGATGTTTCTTCTTCACAGGATCGTAGGGTCAATGATCAACGCTCTTCGGCTGAACAGGGTTTGCAAATTCTCGTAAGTTTTTAAGTCTGTCACCTTTTAATTGATCTTTGTAATATAAGATGTTTCATAACATTAGATATTCATGATTTAAAGGACGAGAACACCTTTGATCCTCTCAATTTCAAGAAAGGCGATAAGAATGAGTTCATTCGATTTGGACAACAATTTTGCAGCCGCGTAGAAGTGGATCAATGCAATAGATTTTGCGTGGCTAGGTATGTGGGAGAATTGGCTTTTATTGTTTTTATCATGGCAGAACTTGCCACTTCAGCTTTGACAGGGCGCAAACAAAGACAAAATGTACCTCCCCCAAAGAAACTGGACCCTCATCGAGTGACTGCGATGAAGCGTAAGTTCTATAAATTATAAAATATCTTCTATAGATAAAAGTAATTAGAAGAAACCAACCTACAGTAAATAGGTCAGAATTCGCAGCGTTTAACTGCATCAGTTTGCGGAAATACAGGAAGATTTTCGAATTTAAATAGAACCCAGCTGAAAATTCCTGTACAGTAACCTCAGAGGATCCTGCACATGTTCTTGTACACGAAACTCTGCAGGTAATCTTGACGGTTTCTGTGCAGGAATTTGACGAAGGAATCTGTACACGATCCTGCAAAGGAACCTGTATGCAAGCTAACCCTTGAATGATCCTGTACAGGTACCTTCATAGAGTGAATTGAGACGCGGTTTCATATACAGGAAGTTGTTCAGGATCCTATACATGAACCTGCATAAGAACTAATCCGCGAGTGTTCGCTAGTGGCTTGTCTCTCTCAATAGTGAGTTCGATCTTCAAGGGAATAAAAGGAAGGCAACTTTATGGCTGTAAGCGACAAGAGTTTTCGCGATGGCTTTCTGTAAAGGACCCTATACGTGTTTCTGTACACGAAACGGCGCCTTAATTTACTTCGCAAAGGAAACGTCAAGATTACCAGTACAGGTTCGTGTACAGAAACATTTACAGGATCATCCGAGGTTCCTGTGCAAGAATTTTCAGCAGGCAACTTAAATAGAACTCCCAATTTACACTATTTTTTTTGGGTGCATATATACAAAAATTCACGTATCGAGATAGAAAGTCTTCTGAACTTTATAAATAATAAAAAAACCACTTTTTGTGTCAAAAATCAATATATACAATTCATTGAACTTCAAACTTTGACTTCAATGGATGAACATGCCACATTAAGTATTTATCATTATTCTAATAATCTTCCTTCCTTCCGCTTCCTGCGGACTTTCTCGGCCGGCGCTCGACTTATAATTAATTTTAGGTTTTTCGGGATTCGGTAGGTACTAGCGCGGGCTTGAACATCCGCGGCATTTCCACTGGCCGTCGAAGGTTTCTGTGGATGGTGGCCGAAGGCTTGAAGTAAGGCCGCCTGCTTCCTTGTAGTTCTTCGTGGTGGGTGTGGAGATCGTCGAGGCGGTGGAAGGTTTATCACTTTTCTCTTCCTCTCCGGGGAATGTCGCGGGGACGGTCAAGGCCTTTTAAGACTAGAAGGATCTAGTTGATGCCGACTCAAGTGGGCATCCTCCCACTCCGCCGTGAGGCGACGTTTTACCGGGATTTGTTCAGACCTCGAATTTTTGTAGATCTTTCACCAGTGCCCCTCGCAGCATGCTCTGGTATCGAAAATTCTTTTTGGGCAGCCTTGGTCCTTGGTTTCTGGGAACCGACATTGGTCACCTTCACTGGTGAGGAAGGAATGGAGGAAGCTCGGAGGATTAAATAATCTTCCTCTGGGAGGTGGAGGCTGGTACTTCCTGTCGTTGGTCGCACGTCCTCTTTTTGAAGTTGGATTTCCTTCGGTTGAGGAATCGCTACTCCTTGAGCTTGATCGGTTTCCTCGATCGGGTCGGCGATGCCAAACTCCCGTAGTGCAAATTCCAAGGGAACCGCGCCCTCTTTCTCCAGGCGCTCAAATCATGCGAGGCCGGGGAGGTGTTTTCCACTACTGGTAGGATCTGTAAGTGTCCAAGCTATCCCTGTCCGGGGTCACGGGGGGAATCAACTAGTCGTTGAGCTCTCCGCTGTCGACTTTGCAATCATTTCCGCCTGATGGTCGGTGGCAAGGGTACGTATCTTTCTGGGTGGTCGAGTTTCTTGGCCAACGGTCGACGATGTCGTTCAGCCCAGCGCTTGTGCTGACTTAGCCTATTCTTTTAAGGCTTATCTACCTATGGACAAACGGGAATCTTACTTCAGCCATTGCCCGGAGTTATGTAATTCAGTTATTTAATTTTCGCGAGTTTTTAGAAAATCCGGTTGTCCTTGGTATGATCGAGGACCCGGACAAGGTTGTTTATTTTTGCGAGTTTAGTTTTGAGAAAACCCGGTCATCCTCGGTATGGTCGAGGACCCGGAAGAAGATATTTAAGTTCCGAGGAAACTCGGTTATCCTCGGTATGATCGGGGATCCGGAAGAAGTTATTTATTTTCGCGATTCAAGTTTTGAGAAAAACCTGGTTATCCTCGGTATGATTGAGGATCCGGAAGAGGTTATTTATTTTCGCAAGTTAAGTTTTGAGAAAACCCGGTTATCCTCGGTATGATCGAGGACCCGGGAGAGGTTATTTATTTTCGCGAGTCAAGTTTCGAGGAAACAAGGTTATCCTCGGTATGATCAAGGACCCGGAAGAAGTCATTTATTTTCGCGATTTAAGTTTTGAGAAAAACCCGGTTATCCCTCGTATGTTCGAGGACCAGGAAAAGGTTATTTATTTTCGCGAGTTAAGTTTCGAGAAAACCCGGTTATCCTGGGTATAATCGAGGACTCGGAAGAAGTCATTTATTTTCGCGATTCAAGTTTTGAGAAAAACCCGGCTATCCTCGGTATGATCGTGGACCCGAAAGAGGTTATTTATTTTTTCGAGTTAAGTTTTGAGAAACCCGGTTATCCTCGATATCATCGAGGACCCGGAAAGAGTCATTCATTTTCGCGATTTAGGTTTTGAGAAAAACCCGGCTATCCTCGGTATGATCGAGGACCCGGAAGAGGTTATTCAAGTTTCAAGAAAACCCGGTTATCCTCGGTATGATCAGGGATCCGGAAGAAGTTATTTATTTTCGCAAGTTGAGTTTCGAGATAATCCGGTCATCCTCGGTATGATCGGGGATCCGGAAAAAGTTATTTATTTTCGCGATTCAAGTCTTGAGAAAAAACTGGTTATCCTCGGTATGATCGAGGACCCGGAAGAAGTTATTTATTTTCGCGAGGTTATTTTTGAGAAAACCCGGTTGTCCTCGGTATGATAGAGGACACGGGATAAGTTATTTATTTTGAGTAGTTTTTTAAAGACACCAGAATGAACTTACGGCGGAAGCGCTCAGCCCTCGGTAGATTTATTTACTTATTTATTTTGCACTCACAGTAAAAAAAATTCAACACAGAGATTCTATCTGTGACAAAGTCATTCGCGACTTCAGGTCGAAACAGAACACGGATTCTAGCAATATGGTACTCTCGCGGGATTTTCTGGAGCGACCACCTCGCTGGGTAGAGGCCGAACTGGAACTGATCTTGTAAGCGAGCTGTTTCTGCTCGCCAAGTCGATGCCGCTCACACTACGGCCAGGCTCTGTACTACATTATAGTACATATTTACACCACTAGTGGCGTCGTCGAGGCGCGGCGAATATTTAAACTCCTACTGTGTTTAATATGACGAATGACCAAGAAAATAATTGAATTAAATATATTTCGTTGTTGGTTAAAAAACCCAAAGTGTTTTTTGGCGGGCGTCAGTGCATTTACTTTATCCACAATGAATCTCTTATGTTTCCGCTCGATTTTCGCGCGGTTTTTGTCTCGCGACTTTTTCTATTATTAGAGTTGCTACAAAACTTTCAAAACCAGGAAAAGTCCTGAAATCTTGACAAAGAATCAGCAAAACCTGGAAAAGTCCTAGAATTTTAAGAAAGAGCCTGAAAATTTATATTGCCATTACTTTTTGAAGCTATAATAATCATTTTAGTACTTTTCTGCTTATTTTACAAATTCAGATTGACAAGAATTATTCATTTTGAAAGATTTCAATTTAAAATCATAATTTTCAACCGTTTTAGAATGTCTCAAATTTCCAAAAAAAAGGATTTTCCCCAACCCCATGTTATTCTGATGTGAAAATAAAGGGGTTGGGTGGCATCTTCTAATATTGAACAATAAAAAAAAGAAGTATTTATTATTTTCGAAAACTTCACAAAATAAACCATTTTCTCAAAGAAAATTCGAACTAAAAAGTTCCCCTGTTTCATCTTAATTTAAATATAAAAAATACAAAATTGGACCACATTTAACTCACTAACAATTTTAGATGTAAAAAATTGCCTCCTTCAACTCAGAGACACACACAAGTCCTAAGGTTGTCTTATAGACGCCTTCAAGCGGACGTTTAGAGGACGTCCTGACATTCGGAGGATGACTTAAAAACGTCAAGTTACATGACAGTGGTACATTTTAAAAATGTCTTCAGGATGACCCACTGGACCTCTTCCAATTCACAGAAACCATGAAAAAAAATGCCCTCTTCCAATTTACAAACAAACTTGAATTCGATTAAAATATTAATCAAAATCTTTGAAATAAAAAACTCCATTTGCCAATTCAGAAAAAAACAACAAAATTTCCTCCCTTGGAACTCAATATGAGCGTTGAAGGTAAAAAAATTTCCTCCCTCAATCCACACAGAGAAACCCAAACACCAATGGTTGGTGTTTGCTGGAAGAAAAATCGCGAAACACCACTGAACGCTGCGTACGCACGA
>JAUMHM010017436.1:0-17061 GCA_032362435.1 Melikaiella ostensackeni
GTATGTACTTCGTTACAGATTTAATAAAATCCACTGAGGAGGGCCACCATTGTGTGCCGAAACGTTTGAAACAATTTGATTTGTATTCAATTTCACCTGACCATAAAGCCAGTAACGAACATCAACATTCCTTACAAAGTTATATTTTTTGTTATATCAGGGGTTAAAAAAATTGAAACCTACGCCTATATGAAACCCACACTTGAGGCTGCTTGCCGACTTCTTCCTGGACTGATTTTCCAATTCTAGTACAGATCAATTTTCTCTAGCCTCTAAAATCGAAGAAAGAATTATTGCCAAACATCCAGATAAATCAATCTTTTTAATCTGTGTAATAACCGCTGATAAATGTTATTTTCAAAAATCTGAAAAAGATCTCTAGTGTTCATTTTCATACGAATATTATAATCCGTATGTGGGTGAAAACAAGAAAATTCATAGGATAAATGATGAATAAAATATGGTTTTTTCATCAAAGTCTACATTTTTTGAGACCGAAGAAGAGCACGGATAATACTTTACAAGAGAGGATTAAGGTTCCTATAGGTGCCATTTTCAAAAAAAATTTTTCTTTTAATCATCTTAAAATTGATCTGCAAGGGAGGTAAAATATTCATAAGGCAAAAATAATACAGTTCATACAATATTTCTCAATCAGTCAATGTCAAGATAAGATACGAAAATCGCCGTGTAACCTTTTGTATCACATGACAATAAACACAGCCGAACAAAGTACATAGAATTTAAAAACCTACGATTCATGCTAACTAATTAATGAACTCGAAGATTTTGTAAGACCCACTCCCTTTCCAGTTACTTGAGAATTCAAAAATATTGTTAAATTAACAAATTATTCGGTAATAAATTCTTCTCAAAATCAAAGAATGACGTTTTTATACTAACTAGACGTAATATGTTTTCAAAAAATGACAGAATTTTAAATAATAAGAAATTCCCAATTAGGTCATATTGACTAACTCAGATATGAAAACCAGACTCTAATAATATTCAGGAACTACTAATATTTACCTAATTACGTGATCGCAGATAGTGAGTTCAAATTAAGTTTTATTCCTCAGTCATCACAAAATTCTTAGATAAAAAATCTCGTTTGAGTGGATCTGAGACTGAAAACAGAAAATCCTTTTTGAGAATATTCAATATTTGCTTGTAGCTATTTCTCAAAATGCGATATTCTCAATAAGAGAAAAAATGCAATTATGATTCCGCTGAAATTGACCAAATATTAACATTTCAAAGATTTTTGAATTGTCTATTATTACGGAATTTTCCTTCATACTGAATAATATCCTTTTTCCACCCTAAGCTGTAATATCATAAATTTATTTGGGCATTTATACAATAAAGTATCACTCGAAGTTCAAGTTACACTGAACTACAGCTTTCTTCTACAAAAACAATATACATAAGACATACACCACGGAAAAGTGATTAGGATTGAATCAAGAAAATATTGGTATGAATACGGACGATATAACATTTTCTTAATCCAAAAAAATATTTCTCGTATCAAGAAAATGTACATGATTAAAGAATATAATTTTTTCTCCAGAATATGAAACTAAGAAGTGTAGTGATGAAAAACTTATTCTTTACAACTGGTGTTATTGCCTAAGTATGGCAATATTTACCGGAGATATGAAAAGTCCCGTACTGGTAATATCGCCGTAAATTAAGTGAATTTATATATGTAAACGGAAGTATAAAAAGACGTGCGCGTTAAACCGGGGTCAAGGCAATCCTACACCAGGCGAGACTCCCCATATCAATTCCACCCAGGACATCACCTCCCACAAAAACTAGTATTCACCGGTCATGTCTTTCCACTCGCTTAAGGGTTTCCTGGGCATTCCTCCCCAGAAAGGAAAGCCCGCCAAGGGCAAGTCATTCCAACAAGAGCACTCGGGTTCATATCATCTTGCGCATGACTTTTCAAAGTATACAAACATCTTCGGGTTCAGGCTATATCGGACAGGTCCTTCTACAGAGGCAATTTCCGAAATATTCCGGAAATTTTCGAGGATCAAAAATTACGAGAAATTTTTGAAATTTTTGATGAATTTATAAATTTCCTTAAATTGAAGGTATCCAAAATTTTTTGGAGAAAACCAAAAATTTCCTGAAATTGATGGAAAATTTATGAATTATTACCGGAAGTTTCAGGTATCCACAATGTTTTGAATTGGCTGAAATTTTCGGTAAATTATGGTAACTAATGGTAATTTTTCGGTATTATTTCGTAGTTTATGGTAACTTATCACTTTGAGATGATCCAATCACTATTCACAACTCACAATCTGTCTGTCAAGTGTCAAGTCGTGATGAAGTGAGGTTATGCTTCCGGCAGCCTTCGAAACTTTTTTTGAATCTGAATGCACAAGCGCAACAGCTAAAAAAAGTAATCTTGTCTGAAGTGCGCAAGCACGGTTTGGGAATTG
The DNA here is from genome assembly GCA_032362435.1 of Melikaiella ostensackeni. Classification (NCBI taxonomy): domain Eukaryota; kingdom Metazoa; phylum Arthropoda; class Insecta; order Hymenoptera; family Cynipidae; genus Melikaiella; species Melikaiella ostensackeni. The sequence goes on from JAUMHM010017436.1 coordinate 2,460, forward strand.
GTCACTTCCCGCACGCTATACGTGCCTCGAAAATCGTACGTTCCGTGCATGCTCTACAAAAAATTCGTTTTCTTCACAACGCAGTCGCTTATTGTACTTTCACAAATTGATGTTGAACTGCATGTTTTGACACCTAACTACCATTTTTATGTACAAATTTATGAGGTAAACGCTTTTAGGTAGATCGAGAATAATACTTGAACGGGATCTATTGACACTCAACAATATTTTTCATTGTTATAAGCAATTCTGATAAACAGATTCATTAAATTTTTGTTGTAGTTTGAAAGATGGAAGCATTTTGTATCTCGACGTTTTCGTCGAATCGTGTGAAATTAACGTCTGATTACGACTAAGCACTGGAAGAATAAATTTTTTGTAGTCAGAAACAATTCGTATGAACATTTTCATTGAAGACACGTTACTGGTCACAGGAAATTCAATGCTTTGACAGAATGGTCTATTTTTCCCTCAAGAATAATATTCCAACAATGAGATACTTGATTGAAGAGAATTTTTCTTCCCTCTGTATTTTCTTCGTAAAGATGATTAATTCTTGATAATATTAGTCATGAACGATTTCTAAAAATGAATCAAACCATTTGGTAAGGTACGTGCGCCAAATTTTCGTCCCCTTGGATTCCTCAGCACCTATGGTCGCGTTTTCAATGCAATTTCATGTTGATGTTTAGTAACTTTAGCTTGGTAATCTGACAGATTTTGCTGTTGATGGTGGCATCTTTGTACCATTGGGATATATATCATAAATTTTTGTAGGACGGCGAGTTTTTGCAAACTTAGCTTTGGTCGTACGTTGATCATAGAAGTAAATATTCTTTTTAGTTAGCAGTTACGATACGCTCTAGGGATTATAATGTAGTATCTTCGTATCCGTTACTTTGGTGGTAGTTTCCGGCGTCGTCTAGTGGAGCGGTCGCTGAAGCAAAAACACGCGAATTAAAAATTTCGTGCCCCAGAGGTGTTCCCAATTTCGAAGTTTGAAAATAGAAGCTACTTGAAATAAGAAGTGTCTGAACAGGGAAAATATCAGGAGTGAATCACTTTTTTTCGGTTTTGATGATAAAGTTCACAAATGAAATAAAAAACTAAAAATAAAAAGTTTATCTGCAACGAATGGTTCGACCAATATCTTTTCAAGGGTTGCCATCAATATTCAATTCTATTGCGCTTCTTAATTGTGAATCATAAGTGTAAACTTTCATAGAAAAATAAATCGTCCAGATCATTTTATAGGTTACAAATATTTTCTGGAAGGACGAACTCAGGAACACTTTTTTCAGATGAATTTCCAATTTTGCAACTTTTTGTATTTTGTTTATTTTCTACCAGGCAGCTACTGAGCGCATCAAATGCATATTTGTCAAATTTATCAGAACCAATTCTCAAGTTTTTTACTGCTCTATTAGATCGTCTATTTTGTATTCTATAAATCTAGCTTAAGGTGCGTAATCAACGACTTAAAAAATCCCAGGATACTGATTTTCACAAACATTTATCAAGTTTGCAAGCTTTCTTCCTGCCATCCTGAATCCACAGTTTTGAATTTCAAGAATCTGGCTGAAGATTCGTAATCAGCGACCCAGAGAATCTTGTTGTACTGATTCTTACAAACATTTATAAATTTTCCAAGTTGTGACGCACAGTGGGAGAACGGACTTTTTTGGGACAAAAGTCAGCCGACTTCTCAAATCTCAACGAATCAGAGTTTATTTCCAAAATACTCATAAAGGATCATAATTTAATGGAGAACTGCACGTCTTTTGAACAAAATATTTATTGATTTGTTATCCAACTTGAAAAATGCAGTTGGTTATATTTGCGCTATCTACTTAGCCTCATTTACTGATATTTCCACAAAACCATATAGAATTAATATACACAGTATGCGGAGTATAGTATTAGTATACACAGAAAAAAGCTTGGCTCATTTTGAGTCAAATATTGACCCAAAATTGAGATACAGCCTTTTTTAGTCAAGAAGGATCTAAATTGAGTTGTTAAGCAAAAGAAACTTGCATGAAGTTTCCACGGCTACGACTGAAGTAAGACCTAAAAAAGAAGATGACGCAGCAAAAGTAAGTCTAGCTTTTCTCTGTGTTAATATACTTTCGAAGAATAAAAATTCATTTTGTAGACAAAGTTTCTAGACTTCTTAATTTGTTATAAACAAATCAATGAACAGGGCTGTTATCTGCTGCATTTTAAGCAGGCAGCATTGCAGCAGGCATGCTCATACAGCTTCACTCGGGAAAAATAATTATCTCTTCCCAGGTGAATATAACTCGTATTATATTATAATGTAACACGAGCTGTTTCTATTCGTGTTGATGACTCTGTCATCATCATGATCAAAATCTTGTATTTTGCCATTGTTGCCATTGTATCAATATCACATTCATGCCTCCGGAATAATCAAGCCGTATTAGCGACAGAATTGTCCTCACATAATAATTATATCAAAAATGCATATATTCTTCACTTTAAGCAAGTGAAAAAAGTATAAACAAGCTGTCTATGGCTACCAACAGATTGGAAAAAAGTCGGGTAGTACCTAACACTTGAGCTTCTTCATTGATAAACTAGCCGGTGTCGATGAAAATACATTCAACTCTGCATTTAACGCCGATCTCGGGTATGGCCTGCGATGGTCGTGCTGCCCATTCCAGAATTTCTATATGGTAAACAGTCAGGACCGTATAAACCATTTCCAGTAGGGATAAATAATACTAATTAACTGTAATTTGTACAAATGCAGATTTTTGTTATCATAAAGGATAAACCTTTTTAAATAATGAGGACTTATTAATAATAATATTATATATATATAATAATAATATTATAATATTATTAATATTATTAATAAAAAATATGATTACGAACTGTCACAACAAAACCAACTGACAATTTACACTGCGGTCTGAATTTAGAACTTCACAGAAAATTCAGAACTCAAAATGAGACCTACAAAACAAGAGGTGCAGCAAGATCAAGTACAGCTTCTTCATGTGAACTCTAAAGCAGTTATTTAAAGAACAATTATATAAGAAAGGGGGAAAAGTGATTTGCTCGAAGACCAAAAAAGGAAAATAAAGAAAATGTTGGGTAGTCCCGACATCGTAATATTAGGTCATTTTATCGTACCTGAACAACGGGAAATGTATGTTTTTAAAATAAAAGCTCCAAGATTTCATATATCAGGACAAAAATACTCACAGGAAAGCAAAAATGCACAAAAAGCATCAGGGATTATATTCTTTAGAAAAACAGGTTATTTATAAGATCCTAACAGAGATACATAAAATCTAACATGAAGAAATTTGGCCGGGGATACCCGACTCAAAACAGCCAGGGCTACCCAACTGTAATATGGTATGTTATAGAAAACTGCTACGAATAAGAAAATACGCTGAAGTATCAAACAAAATTTTCAAGTCATGAGAGTGAACTCATGTTCCATAATCAAAACCAATCTAATATTTTTGATAGTTTTGTGAATAGTTGATCATGAATTTGGCCCAGATTTCATAAAATGCACTTGTTTTCCAGAGACGAAATATATAGGTCCGATTTTCTTTTAAGCTGATGAGAGATATGAGTATCTGTATTTTTTTAATCACGCTTTGGCACAATTGGCAAAGATAACAATGATTATCATCGCAGAAGGTACAGTTCATTCAAAAACATAAGTGGCCAGGGCTACCCTACTTCGCTCTTCACTGACAAAAAGAGAACTCAAATAAAGAATTTTATAACGACTCCAATTTACATCATTTTCCGAATGAGCGTAGGTATTCGGGATTTTCTTTTCTTTGACGTGAGAAAACACATGTTCTTGCAATGCATATGAGATTAATGAACAAAATTAAAAAAATAACGAAAGGGCGGCAGTTTTCTTAAATTCTTGAAAATGGATTTCCTCAAAAACTCCCAATTTTCAAACTTTCATTCTTTTTCAGAAAAAGGTGGTTATATGTACTACATATTTCTTGAGTTTCGTTCCGGGTAAACCACTACTTAATATTGAAGAAAATTAAAATTTATGATTTTTTTCGAAAGGCACTAGCCAAACGGAGAAAATGCGAAGAGGGTAACGTTTCTTGGTTAAAAATTTTGCAAGAAAAGTATTTCGCACTCTTTCGATATTGGGCATCGAACCAGCTAACCGTCGATTATATAAAATGATTCATTTATTTTGAAAATGTTTTTTATTTTTCAAGCAACTACACTTTGTTAAAGGAACTCAATGAAAAGAGTCATCAAATTTTAATATTCTTAGGGTTCGAAATCAGGTAATTATTTTGATCTTTTACTGACCTTATTGTAGTTGAGTTTCAACATAAAACGAGAGGTAACTACGTCAAAAACATAAATATTTTTGAGAGCGAAACAAAGGGGTAATCAGTGCAACTAATATAGTAAATCAAACCAAAACACAACAAAATAAACATAAGATAGTTTGGTGCTCCTAAGAGTACGTGAACAAGTAATAGTACAAGAAATACAGAAAGCGCAATCTTGAAATCACAGTAAGATATTCCGAATCAAAGTGATCGCAAGTGAAAACAAAGTCAACGTGAACGCGAAAATGCACGCTGTGAAGCTAGTGCCATGTGGTGCCGATACTCATTTGTTTTAGGAAGAAACACATGAGGGCGGGGATTCAGAATAATTCAGTGCCGACTTTGGTCGTGAAGTTAGCGTCAGAGATTGATGGTTACGTTAAATTTAAATATCCCCAAGAAACAAGGAATTCATTGTCAACAAATATATAAAAAGACAAAAATTTGTCTATAAAATTATTAATGACAATAACAATAGTGGAAATGTTATCGAGTTTTCCAAACGAGGTTCAAAAATTGATTAATAACAGTTGGTTACCATGAGGAAAAAAAGAACAAGTTTTTACCTTTAGAAATAGCGGAAAGATGCACTTGTGAATTAATTTTGTTTAAACAATTATGAATTGTTATCAGCAGATAGCACAGAGCCATTAATAAATGAAAGTCTGCTAATACTCTAAATAAACGCAATTTTTTTTTAATGACTTAGATGATGAAAATTTGTTGAAGCAATTGTTGTTGAAAATTCAAATTATTGATTGTCATATGAGCTTCCCAAAAGTTTAGAAATGAGTTATTCATATCTCATTATGTTGAGACAACCAAGCTTTTACCTCTAGAAATATCCAGACAGTGCATTTGTTAACTAAATATACCTAAACAATTATTAGTTGTTATTGTATGAATAGATCTGATAAATTTGTGACATTTACGTATAATTTTGGCCCTATCAATAGAAAAAAACTTGAATTATTTCAACATAACTACCTGCTTTGAATAACTGTTTATAAAATTTGTTTACAAACAACAATTTATTCATTATATTTCAAGTGAATATTCAAGTGACGATAAAAGAAATGTGTTTTGGGGCAACGGTCATATATCCTCCAGTTGTCAAGATTTTCTCATTTAAAAAATCATACGATTATCTCAAAACATGTACCAATCGATACTGAATAGTGTATTTCAATCAAATTTCGTGGCCATCCTATGGCTTTGAGAGAATCAATTTCAAAATCCTCACCAAAGAGGAGCCAAGCGACAAACCTCAGAGAACGTCCTGGAATGAAAAAGTAGAAGAGTAAAATTGGTAGTTGGAATCGCAACTCATCAAATCTGGATTTTATCCAAATTAATCTCCATCACGCCAAGGCAGCCTTCGCAATTATAAGCAGTCGTCTGACAGCGAAACAATCAGCTTTTGTCTATATCCAAGAACCTTGGGGCTACAACGCGGACGTTAAAGGCATCTGTCAGAAGAATGGTTATGTTATATTCTGAGACCGGTGAGACACCCAGGGCAGCAATTTATTTAGAGGGTGGATTCGGGTCGCACATGCAAGGCAGTGGGAGAAAACCAAGAAACTGATGCACTCGAAAAAGTACATTAAGTTAACATATTCAAGAAGGTCTGCAGATCTTATAGATATAGAAAGAAGACAGTAAAGGTTGTGGTGGAGATATCAACTGGCCAGTGTCACTTGAAGAAACATTTACACACAATGGGGTTTGAGGTCGAACCCAGGTGTCGTGAATGTGGTCACTCGAAGGAAACAGAGCATCATATATCGTGTTAATGTAATGCGCCTGCAATACTCAGAGAAAGATATCTTGGGAATTACTTTTTAGCCCCGGTAGAGTTTCATGACATCTTCTATGAATCAATATATGCCTTCATGGCGAAAACTTTTTAATGGGTAATGTTTTATAAATGAGCATAGTACAACAGATTTTGGCGCAGTGCTTTAGGTCTCCTAATAGTCTTGCTCAGATAATAATAGTAATAATCAAAGCAGTCATAATTAAAGCGTGAAAGTCTGGGTTGTGAAATTTCATTAGGTTCGGAGAAAATAGAGGAGGATTTTTTTTCTATCGAGGCGCATGTTTCTTCAACTTTGGAAGGTGGTTCAAACTAAAAATTTTATTTGAGGAAAAAAACAAAAACTTACTCCAAAGATACTACAGTGATTAATTGAAAAGTGAAAAGTATTAGTGAAAGATGGAAATTTAAGTGCCCTACCGCGGGAAAAACTTCCTAAATTGAGGAATGTAGAACCGTAACATCCTAAGCACCATCTTCCACAAAACAGTTTTTATTGGCTTGAGAATTCTCTAGATTTAAGAAACATATCCCGGTGAAATGATTTACCCCGAAACAAGTTGGAAGATTTTTTTTAAAAACTAATTATAAATCACTTGTGAAAAGACTTCTGGATATTTTTGCTCAACCTTGAATTAGTTCTCCTTGGTTTGTGCCCAGTCGACCTTCAAAAAAGGAAGACTAATTACTAATCAAGTTATTGATGGAGAGAATTTGACAGGGATGCATTTTTGACGAGTTACGGTCGTAAAAGAAGAAAACGATGCTGGGTGGTGACGTTGTTTACTGACCAACTGGTGGTGTTGTCTAACTGCCTGCTGCTTCAGAATCCGCTCTATTCATACACAGAATCCCCTTTTAGTATCCATGGGGTTGAGTGATATTAGAAGTAGTAGTAAATCCATGTGAATGAGAATAGCCAATCAGCAATCTCATACGGGTTTCGATATGCGTTGTAAATGTTTTCTAAGATGCCAAGGGGGCTTAGATGTGGTGGTAATTCGTATGTGATAAAGTTTTATTACCATGAGAAATCAAGGATCTTTTGGGGAAATATCTAACCTGTATGTGTTCACTGGTGAAACTAAACGTTCTTTTGTTATATAATAGTTTCGATGTTTCGTATTGAGGTAAAGTAGTCACCCTACGGGTGCATGGTGGAGATGTATAGCTGTGGATCGTAAATTCGAGTAAATGTGGGCGTAATAAATTGAAACTCAGCATCGGAAGTCGTGGATACTCTTAGAGAAAAACAAAATCTTTAGGTGTTCGTTGGGGGAAACTGAAGGTTTGTTTCTTAGAGAATAGTTTTGATATTTCGTATTGAAGTCAAGTAGTAAATGTCATACTGATGAACGATATTTGTTGCATTCTGCGTTTTAGGTAGTGGTTTCTCACGAATTCTGGTACGGGAATGCATGATAGAGATGAAGAAATTGTATAACTGTAAATCGTAAGTCTGAGTAAGTGTAGGCGTAATAAATTGAGATTTAGCATCGGAAATCATGGATACTTTAGAGAAATACGAAATCTTTAGGTGTTCGTCTATTTTCGTGCTCGTTTTGTTGATTAATGGGAGGTTCTCTTATTCATGTGAGCCTGCTGAATGTATTGGTTTTGCAAAAATTGATATGCTGCGCCCATTCTTAGGCTACTACGTAGGTTCTGCCCGTTACAGCTGGAATTGATGATAATGATTGGAATTTGTATTTTACAGAGGTTTTTACAATATGATTCATCAAGTTTTCCATCTTCATATTGTAGATAAATATTTAATACAATCGTTATACAAATAATAATTGTTATTGTAATAGTCGCGGGACGTGACACCTCCCCCCTTAAGTTTGAGCACGGAAATGCAATGACCATGAACAAACTTGTTCTTTCTCATATAATTTGTGTATTTGAGATGGGTTCCAGTAGCGGATCTTAGTTTCTAGGAACGCCTGCTTTTTAGGAGGAGGAAAAGATTTTATTTCTCATTCAATTAATTTTTGTAATTCTGTAATTGTTTCTAGATCTTTTCGTCTGACTCAAAATAATAGTGAATATATTTTATAATATTTTTTGTTTGAAAACTTAATGCGTAGGATACTAGTCTATATAGTTATGATTTCTTCTGGGGCTGTTACAATTTATTGCCCTATGTCCCATTTGATAACATGTTTCGCAAGCATTAGTCCATTCATAGAGTTTAATATCTCTAAATTGAATTTCTCGTTTTTGCTCGTCGTAATTTTCTATATTTAATTGGTCGCTACTAAAATGGTATATAGCGGTTAACAATCTTAGGAGTTTTCTTGCAGCATTATGTTTTGCTGACTGTTTTGAAATAAAAGGTTCACTCGTTTTCGCAAAATTTGTATGACCTCCAAATATTTCGCAAGTTACAATGAATACTTGAAGAGGCGATTTGGGTTTTAAAATTTCGACTTTATAATTTAGTTTAGAAAAATTATACTCAATACCAATTTCATGCAATGTATGCAATGGGATGACTGAATCAGCTGGATTTATCCCTAAATTAGTTGGTTCCATTTGAACTGAAACATACAATATTTAAGAGTAATAAAATACAAATTGAAGGTTGGATGTCAAAGTTTTGTTTTATTTCAATTAATGCTTATTTTTAATATAGCAAAAGAATATATTTTCTTGATATTTTTTTCTAATATAAAATTGATACAAGTAAATGTAGTAGAAATATATGAGTATAAAGTTAATTATTTACTTGATAATTATATGAAAAAATAGATGTATGTTTTGAGTAGTAGAAAACATTTGACTATTATCAAATACGATTTTGTTTCCTGTGCTAATTGTCAAATGAGAAGAAATGTTGGTTTGATGTTTAGTGTAAATATATTCTGTAATTTTGATATTTTTGCTCATTTTACAAGTGAGTGTGTATTTCAGTTCCTCTTATAGATTCTTGTGTTTGTCGATTAAACTTCCGTAAGCAAGTATTACACGCATGTAACTGCTTTTAAGGATACATTAATTTTTAAGTATAAGTGACAACGTGGATTAACTTGTGATATTTTACCAAAGAAATGCCATGAATTTCATTTTCGGAAAAATGTTTTACAATTTGAAATAACTAGAAAGAAGCAATTTTCACAAAATTCGATAGGGCTTCCTGGCATTTCGATGGGTGGAATCATTCGTTATTTTTGATCCGTAGTATTATGCTTATTGCTGTCTTTTCTGAAAGCAGTTGCTTCATATTCTGACATTATTCTCATACTCTTTCTTATTTACATTACATTCGATTATCAATAAATATTTTAGTGTTGAATTCCACAATTTAGGACTTGTGAATTTGCTCGCATAAATCTGAACAATTTATGATTACACTGAGAGACAATAACTATATACTAGATAATTGTACCTCTTCAGATTATAGCATGAATTAAGGTTGTCGATATAGTCCAAGTGCGCCATCTTCGTGATTTCTGGAGTTGGAATCATTTCTGTACAGAAAGGAAAGAAAAGATTCCAACTTGATATTGTTTGGAAGATAAGTTGTAAAAAACACTTGAATTTTTATGTTTGATAGGAGGAAGTCAAAATTAGGGGCCTTGGTTTAATTTATAGATTCTGTTTTGGGGGTGTGCTCGAGGTTCATTCACTTTGGTTGGTTCTTAGGGAACATGTTTTTCAAAAGAAGGGTTCTATTTCGTCTATCCCATATATGTGTTCGGAATTTAACAGGAAAGGTCAGTTTTATGAGTAAAGTGAACACGAAGTGTGCAAATGAAAATGAATTATAATTAGAGGTACAAAACTTTAGTTTTTCTATTTTTTTCACGATTAGCTATAATTTTTAATATTAGTTCATGTTGACAAATATTCAATTTGGCGAGATTAATATCTTTCTATTGTAGAATAATATTTGTTCCATGAACGAATATAATATAATAATATATAATATTGATTATGTAATTCAAGATAACTGATTTTCCAACGGGTATTATTTAATTGATGAAACTTACAAATATATACTTGAATTGACGTAATAAAAAGAAAAAAATTTCTAATTTCGGAAAATTCGTTTGAACTCCTGATATATGATGAAACTGTTTATTTAAATAGTAAAGGCTTGAAATTAAAGAATACCATATTTTCAGATTTTGAGTTTTGATTATAATGGTTGTGCTGTTGGTTGAATAATAATATATCAGCAGAAAAGTGATATTAAATGCAAAAACATTGCTTCACGATGGCTGGATTCTGGGAAATAAATACAGACATGGATTAGCATTATTGAACATGTCTAATTCGATAGTTGTAGTTCTCAAAGGAAATTTTATAGAGAATGTTAGGTGTTTAATAAATACTAATTGAAATTTAAAATATATAAATATTCGCAATAAAGTTGAATTTACAATTTTATACTAAAAAAAAGCTTTTTAAGTAATGATCCAGAAAGATTTAAAATGGCAAGAAATTTTTTAATTAAACAATATCACTTTACTTCTTCAAATATTTTGAGTTACTTTCTGGTAAGTCAATTGGTGAGCGCTTAATTCGATTGATATGTACGAATTTTGAGAGTTTTTTATTTGGATTTTTACGTTTCCTTTTTCTGGAATTTCTAATACTACGTACAGTCCTGAATATTGATTGTTGAGTTTTTAAATTTTTCCTTCTGCTAATAAAAATACTTTGTCTCCTATTTTGAATTCTTGTGTGTTGATTTTCCTATCATAATATTGTTTTGATTCTTCTTTGGCTGTAATCAAATTTTTTCTGGCTAATTCGCGAATCTCGTGTAATCTTGTTACTAAATTTTTTGTATAGTCATCATATGTTTGTAATTTTTCATGTTCTGGCGGGGGTTCACTGGAAGGTAATCGGGCTATTTTTCCGATAACTAATTCGTACGGGGTACATTTTGTTGCTTCATGAACACTGGTATTATGAGAAAATGTGGCGAATTCTAGCCAATCGTCCCATTCTGCGTTTTTCTCTGTGAATTGTTTTAAGTATTCTGCAAAAACGTGATGAGATTTTTCTAAGGATCCATTTGATTGTGGACAAATGCAGTAGTTTTAAATTGTCTGATACGAAATCGTTTAGCAAATCTTCTTAATAAATTACTCAAAAAATCTCTACCTTGATCAGTTAAAATCCCCTTGGTGATCCGAAAGTGCAAATAAATTTCTTTACAAATGCGTCTGCTATTGTACTGGCTTGATGGTTTGGAAGGGCACAAGCTATACAAAATTTAATGAAATTGTCTTGAATTGTTAATATGTGCTCGTTCTCTTTTTCGGTTTTTGGTAATTTCCCTACAATGTCCATTGAAATTTTTTCAAATGCGGCTCCTGGAGTGTCAGTTATGACCACTGGATTTTTCGTTTTGACGCGGACTAGTTTTTTAAGTTGACATTGTAGACAAAGTTGTATGTATTTTTGTATATCAATTTTCATATTTTCCCAGAAAAAATGTTCTTTCATTCTACTATATGTCTTTGTTACTCCTTTGTGACCGCTTAATGCTGAAGAATGAGCTCCTACTAAAATTTCATTCTTTTGTTCTTTTGTGGGATATTGTGTGATTCCTGAGCAAATTATTATTTTTTGTATCAGATTCCGAAAATACGGATTTAAGTTGGGTCAAGATTTCTCCCCATGGTATGTTATTTACGTAATCAGTTTTAGCTATACTGATTGACATCAGATTTAATTTGCTAGCCTTATTATGCAATGAAAAATCGCTAATTTTACACTGTTAAGTGTTTCTGCAAGATTGTATTTTGTCTCTTCTTCGATGGGAAGGGCAATGTGATAATATTTTCCTTTGTGAATTTCTTTGGCAAGACCTTTTGAAGGTTCGTAAACTTGGGTAATTGTTCGTGTCTTAATAATAATTCTGATCCTTTATTTAAATTGCTGTCATAATCATCATCATTGAACAAATTTTCTTCGGCGTCGCTCAAGTATTCTTTCCCGCTGGATTCACTTGAACTTGGAAAATAATCTGGATTTTCCGCGTTGCTATCTTCTTCTTCTTTTTGAGTTTTTGATTTCTTTTACTTCTTTCAGGATTTCGTTTCCTTTTTCATGTAGTTATAATAATCTAGATCAGAATCTGAGTTGTCTGATATATAATCGGAATTAACGTTCGTTTTTTATTTAGTAATAATTTCTTTTCTTGGCCTACCTCTCTTCCTTGCTGCAAGAGTAGGGATAAAATTTTTGGCTCTAAGTGTAGCCTTGCGTGGTCTACCTCGTTTTTTCTTTATAATAATTTTTTCTTGAGAGTCATTTTCGTTATTATTTTCGCTATTATTTTTTTCAAAATTTTCTTAAATATTTTCTTGTACATTAACTGGATTTTTTGTTCCTTCAGTTTGATTTCTTGTTTTTCTTCTGGTTACCATTGTGTGGCATTTTCAATCTTGTGCTTCATTTAGATTCGAGAGATTCATTTGATTAAGTAGTACGTAAATTCTTCCTTTGAATTGCTTGAATAACTCTTCAGTAAGAATATCTGTTTCTTTATTTATTTTCATGTTAGAACTTGAACATGGATTGATACATGATTTATAAATTGATTCTGAGTCTTTGTCATCACTTTATTTTGAAATTGATTTTGAGTCATTGTCATTACTTGATTTAGAAATTGATTTTGAGTCTTTGCTAGTACTCGATACAGAACTGGAATTTGGACAAGATTTAGAATATGAGTCTGCATTAGTACTCGATTTTGGACTAGATTTTGATATTAAACTCGAACTTAGACTTGAGCACGTAGAGTACGTTTCTTTATTAACTCTCATTATTTTAGCATCTTTTTCTTCTTCTTTCTCTTCATTGTTGACATGAGTGGGATTCCTAGATAATGCATCTGCGTTTACGTTCATTATATCTGCTTTGTAGATGACTTGAAAGTCATATTCGGCTAATTTAAGCTTCCATCTTGTTACTCTTGAACAAGGATCCTCACAATTTTGTAACCAAAGTAATGCTTTGTAATCGGTAACTAGTGTAAATTTGTGTCAGTATAGAAATGGGCGAAAATGTGTCACAAAATATAATAGCAAGGGCTTCTTTTTGATACGTGTCGTATTTTCTTTCATTATCATTTAAACTTCGAGAGGCGTATGCAATTGGTTTATCTCTGCCTATTTCTCCTTGAGATAAAATACCTCCGACGGCAAACCCTGATGCATCTGTCGTTATAATAAAAAGGTTGCGAAAAATCTGGTCTTTGTAATAGGGGTGCGTTACATAATTTGTCCTCTAAAGTGTCAAATGTGTTTTTCTGAGAATCTGTTCAAACAAATGGTGTATCTTTTTTCAATAATTTATTTGAAGGTGCGGCAATTTTTGAAAATTCGTCAACAAATTCTGTATAATATCCTGTTAGTCTCATGAATTTTCTGATATTTTTTGATTTTTTGGGGACTGTAAATTTCTGGACAGCTTCTACTTTTTAAGGGTCTGGTCGCACTCCGTTTTTATTAATAATATGCCCGAGGTATTTAACTTCAGGACGCAAAAATTCGCATTTATCTGGTTCCAATTTCAGATTTGCGTTGCGTAATCTATTTATTAATTCAGTGAATCTTTTATCATGTTCTTCTAATGTGTCTGCATAAATGACTATATCGTCCGAGTAGACGAAAAGTTCAGTGCCCTGACGGCCAGTCAAAACTAGGTCCATAAGACGTTGAAAGGTGGTAGGTTCATTTTTCAGACCAAAGGGCATGCGGTTGAACTCATAGTGCCCGAAGGGAGTTGAGAAAGCTGTCTTGTGTGAGTCCCTAGGGTTCATTTGTATTTGATGGAAACCCCATGCCAAATCAAATACCGAAAAGTATTGAGCTTTTCCTAATTGATCAAGGATTTCTGCAATGTTTGGAAGTGGATATGAATCACTAATAGTTTTTTCATTCATTTTTCGATAGTCTAAAACCATACGTCATTTTATGTTTCCGTGAGAATCCGGTTTCTTAGGGACAGGAAATACTGATGTATTATATGGAGACTGTGATGGCTTTATTATTTTTGTCATATCAAATTCTTCAACTTGTTCGTTAATTTCTTCTTTTTGAACATGGGGGAGTCTATATGGTCACGAGAAAACTGGTATTTCGTCCGTGGTAATACCGTGGTTGTAATACTTTGTTGTAGAACATTTGTGCCTTCGAGTATTTCTCCCGGTAAATGGAATCGGTCTGCATTTTGTTGTATGTGTTCTTCTACGTGAGCATATTCTTCTTTGTTCGGATGATCAATACGTAATAATTCTTTTATTGACTTAACTCTATCTTCATTTGCAATATTAAAAGTTTAATGAACGTAATCTCCATCTCCATTTAAATTCAAGAAACAGTTTTGCACACGATTGAAACCCGAAACACCTCCTTTCATCATAATGAATCATCGTGAAAGCATTAAATCTATTACT
>JAUMHM010017482.1:0-17058 GCA_032362435.1 Melikaiella ostensackeni
AAATGGCTGGCTAACGAACTTGACCTTCAGTTTTCGATACTCAAAGAGTGTACCAAAGGCCAATCCAATAGATTCATCCTTTCGAAAGTTATCGTGCTCAAAGATAGACAGACATACAGATAGACATGAAGACAGGCAGACAGACACATTCGTGAAAACCTGTTTTTCGGGTTCAGGGGGTCTCAAAACGTGGACATTTGATAAAAACGAGGGGGGTGGGGTCAAATTTTACACAAATCTAATACCTTCTCTGATGAGAATGTAAAAATCTTTCTGTTTGGAAAATTGGACTAGCCTCACGAGAATCATTAGCAAATCGATTCTAAAGACAATTTAGAAGAAGGGAAACTTTGTAGGAACTGTAAATTCGAATTCAAAAGAATAATGTTCTTTCAGTCTTCATATGCTTTCTTTCTTGAGCAAGTCTCACATGTGGTAACAGTCGTAGAATGTTTTTTACATACAAATTGTTTGCATTCTGAACAAATCACAGCTGTCTCATTATTTTTGTGCTTTCCACATTCATGACAAGGGCCTTTTTGGGGTATATTCCCAGAATTTCTGGGGTTTTTTCTGCATTACAGGGCACTTTTTCTTCGTACTTGGTTAGGAACCCAGATATGTCCTTAGGCAAATTTTTCAACTTAGCTCGTTCGTTCAAGTGATTTTTCATGAGTGCAAAGCCGAAATTATCAATAAATACACGCCTTCGTAATTCGTTTTCACTTTTTTCGGAGTGGTTGTTAGCCACATAGATGACATGATCATTGACACTGGCCATATCAAGAATCCGAAGAAACATAGCTAACGGCCATCGATGTGTTCGTCTTGACGTAGAGTACAGCGAACATTTTTGGTCCACAGTGTCAACTCCGCCCTTTGTCGAATTATAGTCAAGGATGACTTCTGGCTTTCCTGTTTCTTTATCTATTTCTGCTTTATCATGCATGGTGGAAAGCAAAATCACACTTTTAATCTTTTTTGGAGCATATGAAACCATCATCATGTCATCCCGAAATCCAAAAATCGACGAGCCTACAGGTTGTTTGTTCTTTAGAAGAAACTCAGGCGTAATTTCAACTTTATTCTTCTTCAGCGTTCCAGTATTAGTGTGTCCATTCTGAAGCAAATACTCAGGTTATTTGATTTGGCATAGTGGTTAGAGCATTCGCTTACTCTACCCTTAATGTCCAGCTCAATAAACATGAGTTTACCAATGTCAGTGAAGAGTTCTAACCTTATTTTGGTATACTTTAACGTGGCAGCCCAAGTTAAACCAGAAGTCGTATAATAGTGTGCTGGGTTTAAACGTTACGCTTTCAGACACTGTTCTCAGAAATTGTCGAAGATATTCGCAAGTAGCAACACGTATGTTTTTATGTACAAATGAACGCACTTGCCAAGATTTTTACAATTAAATTCAGACCATACGTGTTGCACATGCGCATAGACTTCATCGGAGATATGCGCATCATTTATAGAGTACTATAAAATTTTTCTTTCCCTGGCAATTGTGCCTCCAATAGTTTCGCTCTCGAGTCTAAGTACTCGTAAGGCAATACACCTTTACGTGCAAGCAATTGAATTTTGTCCTGACTTAGATTGGAGGACACGGAATTGACAATTTTATAGTTCTGTGAATACGAAGCTAGTTTTTCTAATGATGACGCCATTAATCTAAACGAGTCAATGAGGCGCAATCGGATCTCACTCCCCTTAAGATGTTTCGTGAAAGAAATATATCTTTCTTTGTTTAAGAAAAGAAGGTCAAATTTCTCTTCGAATTCTGTACAAATTTCGCGGATTATGAAGTGCGCGACATAGTCAGTGAGATTGTGAAATACCACAGGTATAATTCGGGAATCTTGATAATGAATGTGGCAAATGTGACATACAGTCGCTTTCCTGAAGGCAGACTTTTGTTCACGAGTAATGTCATCCATAGGAATTGGGCACAGGAAGACGGATTCAACGTCTTCTGTCAATTGCTCCAATTCCTTGGTGAACCACTTCGCAGGGTCTGCATCTTCAGGACAGGAATTACAGTCAGATAGAGAATCGTCATAGCCGCATTACAAATAATTTCCTATACTGAAGATTTCATGTTGTTGGAAAACTTCAGTATTGGAATTATTTTCCTGCGGTTTCTTAACCGGTTTAAGCAAACATTCATCGTCTGCATAGACTATGAATGGGATCTTTTCTTAATTTTTTATAATTTTTAAATTCTACAAAGTTCTTGCCGGATTTGGGTAGATTAATTTTGTAATGGTTTAAGGGCTTACAGTCTTCTCCATGAGTGGACAATTCTCCTTCACTCGTAAAATATTGAAGACATCTATCGCAAATGTATTTTTTGCTTTTGTATTTCGATATGTGCTAACTAACGAGTCTATAGACAGATCTTTTATCCAAACACAATGAAGGTTGTAAAAATCTTGATCATCGTCATCAATATAATATTCATCAAGATTTTTATCAATGTAATGGTCTTGAATATCAAGAAGATTAACATGTTGTTCCTTCTTTTCGGATGTTAGTTGTAGAGGGACAACAGTGTAATTAAACTTTCTTTTATTCAGACCATACATATTCACAGATATACTGTAAAATGTTTCGAATTTCGGTATATCTTTCAGAGTTAAGGAAATTCTATCCCACTAAAATATAATTCATCTTTATACTGTGTATAATTAGACATACGATGCACATTTTGTGAAGCTGGATACAACGCCGATAACACTGCTTATTTGAAGCACTCGTTGTCGTTATTTCGTACATTGATACAAGCCCGTTTCTTTTTAATTGACAACAGTAAGTCGATATTAAAACTAGCTCGCATAGGGTTGCATTTATCAATGTTAATTTCTAATTTAACAATCGAGAGTAATTTCCATTCGAAATCGGTTTCTTGGAAATCTTCAAGTCTCTTTAGGATTGGTTGTTTTACTTTATCATTGAACCAATGAGCTTATACAGTCGTCGGGTAAATTTCTTTTACCTTAGTCGTAAATGTTTTCAGTTCAACTTTTTCATTGCCGTTGACAACTCTTTTGAATTCAGCGCCTAATTCGGCGTACACTTTCATCGCCACAAACTTATTTAATGCGTCTTTCATATGCTTTTCAAATACACTCATACCTCGTTAGTGTACCGCCGTCGCGTCTAGTTGGCACAGTAACGGCAGCTATTAAAATCTAGTTTCAACCGGACTTAGAGCGACGAGTCATTAAATACGCATGATCGCATATTTAATCTCTGAACCCGGCACGTACGAAAGTATATGCGCAGAGAGTCGCGATATAAATGACTGCCGCTGACTGTCCAAGCGAAGACCTTAAGTATAGGCCGTCAAGGGTCGCTCAGGTGGGGGGAGAGATAGAAGCATTCAAGCGTGAACGACCAAGAAGCCGGCACACAAAGGGGGGCACACTAACGGGGTATGAGTGTAGAACGAAAGCATCATCAAAGACCGCATCAATATCCTTATGAAATATATCGCTCAGCCGATGATATACATATATCTCCCTGTATATTATTTCGAAGAGAAGTTTCGAGATAATTTTTTTTCAAAGTTGTCCACTAAGATTGTCTGAATGGGCTCGAGATAATTAATAATATTTGACCAAGATTTAACAAATTCTACTTTTCTTAGAAAATGTTTTAATTCGCGTTCAAGTTGTTTCTTCAATTTTTTCCTAACATTATTCGCGTTCAAAAACCTTGGTTTTTTGGGATCGTGCTACAACAGTGTCAAGAAATTTTAAGTAAGTTTTTTGTTTATTGACGGACACAGAGGCCAGGGAGCACCATAAGCTTGTGTACGGACGAGAGCCTAAAGTTTGTAGTATTTGGACGCAAAATTTATGATTTTAGTCATAAAATTTGCCTCACAAATATCTTCAAACTGTACAAGAAATCTAACACTTCTTATTTTTCAAAAAATCTTTACTTACAATTGGTTTAATTCTTCTTTCTTCTTGCTATACACTGCTGAAACCGTTTGAATCTTCTTTCTTCGCGCTGTTCTCTGTTGAGACCGTAGAATCGACGAGTTGGTACTGCGTTGTCCCTTGCTTCTTCTTCTGGGAATTGCTCCCTAGGTATTTACCGTCCTTTGACGTTCCCAATTTCAATTTCTTTCTTCGTTAAGTTAATAAAGATTAATCTTTCGTAGTATGGGGTTACTATAATTCCACCCTCATGTATTTAATCTTTTATTAACTTGGCTATCGGGTCACCTGTAGGTTGATCCGGAGTCTGTTCTTTATTGTACAATTTGATACAATCGAAGTAGATGCGTATTACAGACTGCTCTTGGAAAAAAAGAAAAAAAGGGGGTGGGGATGAGGGGGCCCCAACCGTCGCCCCCTCTTGTGAGATCCAATGCACGGGCGTGGACGGATGGTGCGGCGAAGCCGCGCCATTCGCGCACTCGCTATTAATGATCACCCCGAAGAATGATCGAACTGGAAGAATTTGTTGTGTGTTACCCGTTTGGGCATTGCTACACAATCTGAGAGAAATTTGACATTACTGGAAGTTAAAGTGACGTTTATGTGTGTGGGAAAAAAGCCCGCAAACGGGAAAAAAGCACAAAATCTGAATATTTATTTTATATAAGAAAGAAAAAGAAGAGGGGCGGAGAGTGTGGTAGAGGGGTCGAAAAAGAAAGTTGCTGGAGACTTATTTCATGAGGAAGTCTTTTGGCATTGAATGTTTGCGAAGAGGATCAAAATGATATTTCCCTAGAGAGGAAATATTTTCAAAAAGTGATAATGATGCAGATTCATAAAATTTAGTGGCGGTTCCTTTGATATACTCTGAAATGTATGGCAATTCAAATTCTCTGTGAAGGGCAGAATTCTTGGCATATCTAGGGGCTTTGATGATACGCCTGAGAAATTTATTTCGAATGATCTGAAAAATTGAAATATAATACATTTAAACTCTTAGTACATTTGAATCTTCTATCGTAGACAACTCTATTCAAGTTAAAGTTCGAACAAGGTTTTAAAGTGGAACTCTCGGTTCTCAAAGACCAAAAGGGTCCAATACAAATCAAATTCAGTTATTCTGTGATTATTGGAAACACCTGTGCGCAAGAATGATCCGCATATTACCTGTTATGGTTCCATTAAATATTGTGGTTAGGTCAAGAAAAGAAATCGTTAACTCCTTGATTACCTGGCTGGGTCGGAGACAGAAACAGCACAAGTGGCTATAACTTTATTACCTAACAACGGCCAAAAGTTCAAATTCTCGTATTAAGGAATCACAATATTGTCCCTAAATACCTGTTAAAAGCACGCGAGCCTAATTACCTATTGTAGACATGAATTGGTATATTGTGTTCTGTGTTGGAATAGTATTTATGTGAAGACTTTACTGTCGTTTGAGAATGAAGGTTCTTTTATTGGACCTTTAATTCTTTGTGCATCACTTTGTGAGTCACTTATTTTTGCAACCAGATTACAGAGTAACCTCTGGTCCGTTAGTAAATAAGTAAACCTAAATTTTGTTACTTTAGTTTTCAAGAGCTATCCGGTGGACCAGATTACGAAGTGGACTTTGGTCTACTCGGAGATGCGCTCATAGAAATATATTCTTTTTTTAATTCGCTCACAACGACTTGTTGCCAATCACCAATATAAAATATTTTCTTTTTGATTTAAGTTTTGTACAGAGACACAAAATATTGAGTAATTATTCAAAATAATTTACTAAGATCCCTATCAAAAATAGTCCCCCATATTTTGGCAACAGCATTACAGAGTTAACTCCGGTCCACTTGTGAATATGGAGAGCTTCCTCATTTTGATATTATTTTCAGTGGCAATTCTGTTGGCCAGGGTACGCAGTGCAACTTTGCTCTACTCGAAAATATACAACTTGAAAATATCATTAATCACTTTACTCACTATTTAACGAAAGAAACCGTCGTCGAAAAACACAATATAAAATATTCTTAATTGATTTGTACGGGATTAAAGGATCATTAGGAGATTCGGTACAATATTCCTTTATCAACCATGGGCCTTGCACGGCAGATAATCACATTCGTATTCAGAAAGAGGCGTTATTCACTGTTCGCTAATCACAAATAATCGTAATCGACAGACTCCTTTCGTAGACCAGGTTATAGGGTTGACCCTAGCCTGCTCAAAAAGAAATTCTTGTCTTTATGTTAGATACTTGTTATAAAACAGAAATAATTCTGTATTATTACCAACTATCTCTTCTCAACGGATAGTGTAAGAGCAGATACGGATATTGCTCCGTTCTGTTCCCAGAGATACCCTTACGATACTTGCTCTTGGGCGGGAAACATGTAACTGACGAGTTTTGCGAGCGACTGGAACCTCCTTAGATTCTCTCCCTTCGTGGCTCCCACTACTCGCGATATGTTTCGGGAGGGGACTTATGTGTCTGCGTGCTCTATATCGCCCCGTTCATCGGCAACATGTCTAGTGTTTTACTCACCAGGTCGCGATGTTGCCTACGAACAGGATTTGTGTATAACCAGCAGGTTACAATATATTAGAACTCCATATTCGGGTTTTAGACACTAGTGTCTATTAATAATAGGATTGAGACGCGACATGACCCCGAGAGCCTTTCCCTTCATTTCCTGGATATGCTGCTTCCAATTAAGACGTTTATGAAGTTTACCTCCTAGGTATTTTATTGAGTTTTTCCATTCTATTGGTTCATTAAACATTTTGGGTGGATCCATTTTGTCTGGCCCTCTGACTGAGATGTGAATTGATTCTGACTTTGCTACATTAATTTTTATTCGCCAGAGCTAAGCCCATGCCTCAATGATTTCAAGAGCTTTGTTAAGTAGTTTTAAGATTTTTGGGACTGACCTAGAGGAAGTGAATAGCGCGGTGTCGTCTGCATACAATCCAATGGAAACTTCGGGAACCTCAGGGATGTCATTTACGCAGATAATAAAGAATACCGGTTCTAGAATGCAGCCTTGGGGCACACCCGCTCGAATGCGTTTTTCTTCTGAGAATGTCTGTTTTATTTTCACAGAGAATTTTCTGAGCAGTCCTACTTGGCAGACACTGTCAAAAGCTTTTTCGACGTCGAGGAAAACAGCTCCAGTATGCTTTCTTCGATTGAAATTTAAGCTAATTGCTTCAGTAAGCTTGAGCATGATGTGCTTCGTAGAGTGACCTTTCCTAAAACCGTTTTGTTTTGGTTTAAGGATGCTGTCTTCCTCGAGGTGATAGTTTACTCGAGTGAGTATTATTTTTTCAAAAATTTTGCTCATTGTATTCAGAAGACTAATGGGCTTGTAGCTGGTTGGATGGTATGGATACTTGCCTTTTTTCTGAAAAACTAGAATGTGAGCTTTTTTCCAAGATTCTGGAAAATAGTTTAGTTGAATTCGGGCACTGAAGATAAGTGCAAGGAGAGTGAGGCATGAGATAGGACGCTTTTTAAGGACTAAATTTGAAATTGAATCCGGGCCGGGTGCTTTGTTGTTTTTAGTACTTTTAATTTGTTTGATTATTTCTTTATGGGTTATTTTCTTGAAATAATGGGTACTTGTTATTTTAAGATACTCGGAGACAATTTTTCCACATTCAGTGATGTGCTGTGGGTCTGATGGTTCGTTATGTGGTGAAAAATTACTTTCATAATTCGCTGCTAGAAGATTTGCTTTGTCGGTAGAAGAAAGCGCAAACGTTTGATCCGGTTTTTCGAGAGGGGGAATATTAGTTCGCGGCTTCGTTAGGGCTTTAGTCATACGATATATAGAGTTATCTTTTATTTGAAGTTTACCGACTCCTGTATTCCAATTTTTACATCTGTGTTCTTGAACTTTAATTGCTATAGTTTTCCGAAAGTGGTTGATGATATTTTTGAGGATACAGCTCTTAGTTCTTTGATGTGTTTGGCAGATTTTATTACGTCTTTAATCTCGGGGCTGAGAGGTAGATCGTATTTGTTAATTGTAGTTTAAGGGGCTGAAGCGTGAATGGCATTTTTCATGGTGGAGGTGAGATTAGATATGGCTTCGTCAATGTGAGTAGTGTCTGTTAGTAAAGGCTCAAATTTAACATGAGTTTCTAGGGTCGAGTGGAATGCTTGCCAATTTGCTTTTGCAAAATTATAGGGAGACACGAACGGAGCTTTTTCACAATTGGTGAAAAGGCTTAGAAGTACTGGTCGATGATTTAAGACTAATTCGTCAACGATGATAGTTTCGTAATTGTAGAAGTTTTTTTTTTTAATTTGTACCCGCGAACTAGATTTACTCATAGGGATTCGCGTAGTAGAGTTTCGCTAAGCATGCAAATGGCAATGTTATTCTTGTAAAGGTATGTCGCTAATTCATGTCTTTTTTTAAGAATACCCTGAGCGTTTCAAAAGATTATTTTTAGTGTGTTATTATTGAGGGCTGCCATTTTGAAGAGCTATTGATAATATACTTGTTATAATCTCGGCTGTTTGTTTGATAGCTTCATTCTTACTTAAATTTCCCTCCATTATTTCAGTTGTTAAAGTCATGGCTTTTTTTATTAGGTCAAGTAGGTCAACTTGGATGTCTTGAGAGAGTTGATTCCGAACAGCAGCAATTAGTGGAAGAAAGTTATTTTCTGCAATGCGATGAGTTTCAGTAGTAGGGTATTTAGTTTGATTTTCAGTTTTTTTTATCTTTTGGTTTATCTTGAGTCTTAGTCGCGGGCTTTGAGGCTACTTTAGTACTGTAAAGTGATTTTCTTTGTAAGGGCGGGGTGCTTACGGGGTATACATTTTCTTGAGGGTGGCTGTTACTTGGCAGAATCAGTGGTTCAAGGGGTTTGTTAGGAATAGAATCCTTTAAATTGTTAGCCGGTTTGGGATTAGGATTTTTAGTTGGCTTGAGAGCACTGAAAGGTTTTTTTCTGTTTGACATAGAGCTCTACTTTAATTTTTAAAAAGGCTAGGGACTGTAGTTTAAGCAGTTCCTTTGCTTGTGGTGTGTTGGGGACTGTGATTAAGATCATTGGCATGGCCTTTTTAGTTTGCCGGTTACGCATGCGGCCAGTGGTGGTAATCGCGAACCCCTCTTCCTTGAGGTTATCAGAAATCGAGGTTTCGGAGTCGGAAACGGTATTGTTCTTCATCACAAGTGTAGTAGGGGGTGTCTCGAAATTTTTATAGAAATAATATTGGAAACTTCGCTCTTCGAGGTTAGTTATGATTGCGCGGTAGTCTTCGATGTGGGACACGCGTACAGATTAGACATCCGAGCCGATGCTATAGACTATCGGTCTATATTTAGCGAAAACTTTAAGGACCTTATAAAGGCCTGTATAGGAGTGGTTTGCTTCGTCAATTAGCACGTTAATTGGGGGTATTTTTCCGGTGAAACTTCTGATTTTGGGTTTGCTATGATAGAGTCTATTTTATGATTTTCATTTGGCGGATTTTCAGTGTTTTTAGAGGGTGTGGTCATGGCGCTACTAGATGTAGATGAGTAAGATTTATTCCAACCTGATCCTGCGACTCTTCTACGCTTCCTTGAAGATACGCTGGTCCAGTCGTTGTCCTCGCGAGATAGTTCCATCTTCTCTGGTGGCTTTCTTCGTTAAGTTAATCAAGATTAATCTTTCGTAGTATAGGGTTACTATAATTCCACCCTAATAGATTTAATCTTTTATTAACTTGACTATCGGGTCACCCGTAGGTTTATCTGGAGTCTGTTCTTTATTATACAATTTGATACAATCGAGGTAGATGCGTATTGCGGACTGCTCTTGGGCGCGGTCGTCGCCTATATATAATTTAAAGTTTTAGCGGGGGAAGGTTCAGAGTCCCTTCCATAACACACAAGTAAAATAAATTGTTGAGCGCGAGTCAGTCAAGAATCTGACGTATCGGCGAATTTGAATTTGGAAATAATTACAAAATCCAAAGTGAACTTCTAGATGAAGATTCCCATTTTGGCGTTTACGGATAGCTTAGTTCTTAATATTGTAAAGTAAATAAGGACTGGAATAATTTCCTGTCCCACTCTCTCCCTTCAAACCGTAACGTCAAAGTGAGAATATGACAATCGTAATCCTGAAACACGGAAGTAATAAATAGTTATTTTGAGGTAAAGTACTGCATAGTGTCCAAACTTATCTGAATTATAAATTACGAGCTTCAAAATAGCATAACACGATAATCACTTTTAAGGGTATAAAATTGACACAAAATCTTAAATGATATATTTCTGGAAATTCGGCTTCTACTATTATATAAGCTTTATTCAGCATTTTATTACCCGATAAAGGGGTACAAAAATGTAGTTAACGATACTGGTGGCAAACCAGTCTTCGCCTGATATGTTACTTAGTTGTAACTAGTTCGTCGAAATGAATCTAGAATATCGAGACCTTATTGGTCGAGAAGAGAAAAAAAAAAGAAAACAAATTTTCGCCATATGCGTTAAATATTTTGACAATTCATCGGTGAATGTCAGATGATAATTATTGCCAAAAAGGAAAACTAAACTAGTAATTGAAAATAATGATTAATCTAATCTCAACTCTGAAGTGTCGAACACAAGACACGATATCTTTATGAGGGTCTTTTGTCGATAGGGTGAGTTAACGAACTTGGCGCTGAAACTCACTTGGTCGGCCTCTTCTTATATTTCGTCGGGATGATGACCTTGATCTCCTGACCGTCGTTGAGCTCTGGTTTTCGCCTCATTATTTCGTCGGGGGACTTGTCGACAAATGGTGAAGGAAGAGCCTGAACTGCAAGTCATCTTTTTTCTTCCGAAAGCTGGGTAGCGCTTTTAGGCTCGGGTTTAATAAGTGTAGCAGCAGTCTGAAGGTCATTTTTTCTAATTCGAGAGCCCCTTATTTGATTTGGATAGTCTTTAGTGTCGACAAATTTGGCTTTTACTTTCCTTTTCAGTTTTTCTTTACCTTCGCCGATAAAGTAGCGCTGATCAGATGAGATGGCCCACACAGGCTGGGTTGCATAATTGAGCCTAAGCCAGTCTACTATCCCTTGGTGACGGATATTACAGTCGGGGCATTTTAGCCAAAACAAGGACAAATCGCCGGAGCAGCCTGCGTCACGTCCTCAAGCAAGCTGGTGCTCTATCCCGTGCGGATAAACGCAGTCGTCTGTGTCAAACCCGTCGGCCTCGCCTACACGGCAGAATCCAGGTCTTTACGGCAGCTTACACCCTTGAAATGATGCTCTCTTTACCGGCGTTTGACGCAGCCAGCGATATGTTGTTTTCCGACGCATGAGACGAAAGTTTGGGTCCCACAGTCGACTTTAGTGGCCTCCATTTTTTTGACAAGGATTTCTTGGTTGGATGGCTGGTGCTTGGGAGTCTACTTCGTCTGATATTTTTAGCCAGGACTTGGGCCGCTGACATTTGAGTCCACCTTGCGAGTTTGAGTTTTGGGGTGGTAGATTTTTTATTTCCTCCAAAAGCTAATATAGGTCTGAATTTCTATTCTATTTGTCGCATCAGAAAAGTCTTCGATTTCCTCACTGAGTCACAATCCCCACTGCTGCCAGTGGTTTAATGGAGGTCGAGATCCCGATACAGCTCATCAGTTATATTCTGTAGGAGTATTCTTTTCATGGGATCTAGAGGTTTGCTTTTTTTTGCTGTAATAATCGTGACCGTCCGCGAAGGAAGGGACCTAATGCAAAAAACTAAAAATCCTTTTTTTGGGCTTTAGGTCCCTTTCTTCGCGGACGGTCACATTTATTGAGTTTCATTTGATGCTCAAGAAAAAAATATTCTGAAAGAAAGGAACTCAATTTTTAGAATAGAAAAGTATATGAACCTACTTGGTACTATTCATTCGTGTAACATATTGTTCTGGAAGCCTAAATCATGAAGCTGCGAATCCTCATTTTCGATTTCTTCATTTCTCATTGTTACTGAATTAATGACGGACTGGTATGGGGCAGCGAAGGAGTCGCGTCTGGTCAGTTTTGACTCGATCAAAATTAATAAAGGGTAATTCATCATTGTTATTATAAGAACTTATAATTACCTTCTCCATTTAATCCAAGATCTGAGTACCCAAGCCTGCACAGCAAAGCACTCCCTTTGTACCCAAAAAAATGTTTTGGTTGTTTGTGAAAATTAGCAGAGATGTAGCCTCCGGAAGCTACGATCACAATCGCTTACCGAACGATTGATCCTCGACGCAACTGAAAGTAATACGTCATCCGACTCGTCCCTTCTCACAACACCAGAAGGTGATCGAGTCGGGGAAATCAAGTAACAAAGAATCGAAAGCGGCTCAAACACTGAATTTAAATTGATAGACTTAAATACCTGATTGTATAGAACAGCACACCCAACTGTAGATGGACAAACACAAATACCTGATTGTCCAGAACAGCACACTCAACTTTGGATGGTTTCAAACACTCCGAAGGCCAGACCAGCAGCACACTCAATCTTAGATAGTTTTAACACTCCGACGGCCAGACCAGCCTGCACCTTGGTTGAGACCGAATTGCTGTTGCCGATTTCCTTGTCTAGACGTCCAGCTTCCTGTCCTTCAGATTCTGCTTCTTATGCCTAGAGTTCCGGATGTTTCCAGAACCTCGAACTCAACTTTATTAATTCCAACAAATGGCACTGGCACTCAAACGACACTTCATAGCGCGAACTTGAACTCGGGTCAGAGAAAGTCACAAATACCCTGCACGAAAGTTGAAACCGAACTGTGCAAAAACAACGGGTCCGAGCCAGCTCAACAAAGAGACTACACATTCAATTTTATGGCCGCCAGCCAGGCCTTCAATCTTAAGGCGATTTACGATTATTTTCTTAACCCGGCAAAAGTTTCTAAACAAAAGGTCCGCAAAAAGGGACTGTGAGCATTCTTAAAACACAAGGGTGGTTCTTAAAATCACAACGGCAACAATACGTATTTCGTTCGATCATTTTAACAATCTTTATTTAGGTGAGAAAAGATCAATAAAAGTGGCCAAATCAGACCGGCAATTTTACAAAAAAAAGTCACGCATTGAAATAAAGAAAACTCTAGGAATCTACTAATCAATGAGTTACACATTGAAATAAAAGGAAACTCTCAGAAAATCTACTAGTTAACGACCACGTGGTCAATGGCACGGAAGGCCGTACAAGTGCTGACTATTCCTAACCAAAAAAAAAAAAAAAAAAAACATTAGACCGAACTCTATTTTACGCACTGACTCGATATTTAAGCTTTCGAATTTGAATAACCACAATCCTTATCGAACACTGAGCACTATTAGAGTAGAGGCCAAGCTCGGCAATGGTGAAGGCAAAGTTACAATAAGGGCAAATCGAAGCTTTTGCCCTCAATATAATCAAAATTTTGTCATTCCAATTCGGTAATGTTCTCGATTTACAACTGGTGTTCGTCGCAGCGTGGTGAGGAAAAAAAAGAAGATCTGTCACCTCTACAAGACCAAGAACGAACGTGAAGCCCCCGTTCCGACGTGCCACGACGGTAGATTCGAGGGGTGTTCGCATTATGGCGCGTTCGCAACATTAGGTTACCAAGTCAGTGCGTAAGCTAGTTACATAAGATAGTTATATACCTAGTTACATTAGCTGGTTAAGACAATAGTGGTAAACTATAAGACGTGATGAAAAGCTTGGAACTGTAGACAATTTTGTTAACTACGTAAAGCAACAGACATAATTCATAAATACCTTTCAAAATTCATAGATGGTTACGTGAGATACCGAGCCTTACGGAACGAAACGTGTGTGCCATTCGTCGGTCCATAAATCAGGGTGCGTTTGTAATGACGGAACCGCGGTAATCCTCGAATGCGGCCGTAAGGTTTCGAATATGCAGGCGTGGTCGAATCTCGTCCGATCCTTAATCAATTTTGTTGTTGTCGTCGTGACAGCGGCGATAACATAAAAACAAATATTTTACGGATAAATAACCAATGTTTTACAATTTAAGGTGAGTGCTCCTGAATCGAGGTCTGACATTCGCTCTTGGTTCTTATTTTATTATTATTTATTTTCTTATTTTTCTGATTATTCATAACTAAAATTAATTTAAAAAATTTACAAAGTGACAGGGATGTAACATTCACCTTGTCACAAACCAAAATATGAATTTCGAGAAAAATCATAATCCTAACAGCACTTTTCGTAGCATTGATATTGCAGATATTTTTCCTGCAACCTTGAAATGATTTCCAGGATTGATTCTGCAATGCTAAGAGATGGTATAAAATGTCCGCCTTCCGAATTGTTAATTTTAATTAATTGATTAATAACAATCCAAGTTAATGTTTCTAATATTCACGATGTGAAATTATACTCTTATATAATATCTATGAAAGCATAAAAAAACTTTTGCGCAGCGCTAGGAGTCACAGAAACGTTCGGCGCAAGCTTTTAACAAAATTTTCTTGGATGAATTTCTACTATTCCAAAGGGCGAACATTTCATATCATCTCTCAACATTGCAGAAAGATTTCGAAATCATTTCATGATTGCAGGAGATATATCTGCAACATTGATGCAACGGACGGTGCTTTCAAGGAAAAAGAGAATAAACATGAGTATGATTAAATCATTACCTGGATACTTAAAAATCAGGCTATTAA
Source organism: Melikaiella ostensackeni (assembly GCA_032362435.1). NCBI lineage: Eukaryota > Metazoa > Arthropoda > Insecta > Hymenoptera > Cynipidae > Melikaiella > Melikaiella ostensackeni. The sequence goes on from JAUMHM010017482.1 coordinate 14,602, forward strand.
ACTCTCCCATGTGGATAGCGCCGCTGGCCAGAAGTGTAACGCCTTAACCATGAGTTGAACTAGATTAGGAGGTGCTAACCAGCTGCTGATCAGCTTGTCTAGACTAGACGAGCTAATCAACCGCTAGCCAGACGCGTAACACTTTTACCGCGCTATGGTCTAGATTAGACCATAGGGAAAGAGGAGGGAAAAAAGTATAAGAATTACAGAAATAGTCTCTAATTGTAATATATTGACGAAACATATGATATAAGAAAATATAATGAGAAATTGAGTAATTTCAGTTATCTTCGAGTGGAATCTCTAATTCTGTCCTCGTCTTTGTCCGCAGCAGCTGGTATTCTTCCCAATCCTTCGCGTTGGCAATTGTTGATTCGAGATCTCTGAGAAAATCTTTCTCCGTCAGAGCAAGCTTCTGGGCCTTGTACTTTGAGCTCATAAAATCTGAAAAAAATTGCAGTATGAGAATGTGAATGAAAAATGAAAATATTTTGTTTCATTCACAATTAATTTCTCCAATACCTAGCATTGCCCTATTAAAACGCGTATTCTTGAATATAAGAGATTTTTTCAGTCTTATTCTGTGCAGTGTACTGCATTATCACGCTTCTAAAGATATATTTTTGGATCATGTTCTTCTGGGCTAGTGTAACGCTAATATCAGTCGTGGACAGATCTAATAGCGTTGATTTCTGGCATGAATATTTGGAATTATTGAGTGTTTCATCATTATTCAGTGAATGAAAAGTAGTTGAAATAATTTTTGAGCATCAAGTTCATTTCTCTTCATTTTTGAGCGGTGAGGTAAACTGATATATTAACTCTATTATAAACTTACGGAACGCTTCCTGATAGTGCGATTGGTTTCTAGTTGATTGTCGAACGTTTGAAATTCCTGGAGCTGGGCGAATGGTAAATTCAAGTCGAAGTCTCCTGCAAAATCTTGGACTAACTTCACATTTTGTTCATTGCCAACATTTTCTTCGAAATTCTTTAGATAAGCACCTATATGGGTTAATTTATTAACTTCATCCTTCTGCTAAACATTGAGTAGATACTGTCCCATGAGCATCCTTTTCAACGATACTCCATTGTTCGCTGGAAACAAAATAGAAAATAGTTGAAAATCTGAGAAGATTCTAATTGTTGCCCACGCATTTAATATAAAAATAATTCGATTTTTGACGAACCTTTTGCTTTGGCCGTTACAATTGGGCTGAAGTCATATTTGTCCAGAATTCCTTGAAATAAAATATAAACGATGTCGATTCATGTCTTTCTTTAGTGTACCTTCATCTTCAGATTCACTGGTCGCCTTTCTTCTTGGAGGTTTCGTAACTGTGGGAGAAAATGTAATTAACAGTAAGTAGTACATATTAGGAACTTCGGAAGCAGTAAGGATCATGAAATTACAGTCTGTAAAAAAGCAACCCTGTGTGAGAAAACTCGTGTCAAAGGAACGGCGCACCCCAAAAACATCGATTTTCACACTGTAAGAGTTACACAACTCTTTTGTTTATTAATTTAAAAATAAAAACACCTTTCGAGCTATTACTTAGTTCTATTGAATCGTGAAAGGAATGCCTGAAAAAAAGCAACCATTTCCGAGGAAACTCTTGTCAAAATACGACGCGTCCTCAAAACTGCCAGTCCTGACACAAAAAAAAATTACATAACTTTTTTGTATTTGAATTCAGAAAGAAAAACGTGTCGAGCTATTAGTTAGTTCTATATAATCGTGAAAAAACATCCTGCTAGGAGCAAACACTACCTAGAAAACCCTTATGAAATAGGTGGCGTGCCTCTAAACAATCGGACCTGAGATACAAGAAATGTGGTTAAATACAGCACATGTTTTTAAAAAAAGTAAAATTCAAAATACTATTTGTAGTCCTCATTTTGTATCTACAAAAAATTGTAAAAAGCAGACGGAAAGAAGCAATGAATTTGGAGACAAAAATGATCAAAAATCGATTCCTAGGGTCCAGTTGAGAAGAACTTTGTTAGTGTCAACTTTTCTGCATTTTAATAAAAAATGTATTGCATTTATTACTACTATAATTATGGAAAGAGGAAATTCTTTCGCAAAAATCTCTTTGAAATAAATTCTTTGCTGCGTTGTTAGATATGGAAACATCTGTTGTACACCTTTCTTTTTTTGTTTAATCATCCCTTTACTGGTGTTATATAATGTTGTTTAATAAGAAATTGAGTAATTTCAGTTATCTTCGAGTGGAATCTCTAATTCTGTCCTCTTCTTTGCCCGCAGCAGCTGGTATTCTTTCCAATCCTTCGCGTTGGCAATTGTTGATTCGAGATCTCTGAGAAAATCTTTCTCCGTCAGAGCCAGCTTCTGGGCCTTGTACTTTGAGCTCATAACATCTGAAAAAAATTGCAGTATGAGAATGTGAATGAAAAATGAAAATATTTTGTTTCATTCACAATTAATTTCTCCAA